>BPLR01007008.1:0-27330 GCA_021605095.1 Caerostris extrusa | reverse complement strand
AAAATTTTAATTCATTTTTTTTGTAGCTGAAGTTCGCTAATTTGATGGAACTGTAAATAGTTCGAGTGAAAAGGAAGTATTTGTCTTACGGATTTTTATATACTCGTAGTTATCAGTGGCTTAAAAATAGGGAGGCAAGAAGGGAAAATTGTTACGGGCTAGTCTGAGTACATGAAAGGCCTGACATTTATTGTAACAAAATGTATGTTATATTATTATATGGGAAATCATATGGATTTGTCAACAATATTGCCATATGTGTGTCAGGCCAGAGACATATTGATTGATGTGTTATATATATGTTACATCAGTATTGGGTGAAAATATTTAATAAAGGGAATGATTTTCAACAAGTCAATAACATAGTATTTGAATTTTGTTGATGTGGGATATTATTATGGATTTTCGTGTTTTCATAAATATCCAAGCGTTTATTAATATTCTGCAGCACTTCGAGTGATATATTATGACTATTTCTTTATTATATAAAATTTAAATAAAAGTTTCTTCTTCTTTAATTTGTGAAAATAATGAATGTAGTTTTCAATAGGTTATTAGTTTCGAAACGCTTGGTTTGCTAAGAAATAATTAAGAATGAACACTGAAGAAGAGGAAACAAAAAAAATTGGGAAATTTAAAAATCAGAAATTAATTAAATTCAGCAATTAAGGATTAATTCATTTACCTCCATTCACAATTCTTACTGCTTAGGGTGAATTAAAAAGAAAGGGAATTTAATTCTGAATAAATTCACACGGAATATTTATAATTGCACTTAATGCTACAAAAGACATCCAAACTTCAGATGTTGACAGAATTGTATAGTTCCAAGCGCACTTTTTTGCGACTAACATACTACTTTACTATTTGAAGAGTGTTGTCGTATTTTCTTTTCCAGAATTTCTGCAAGAAAAATTATTTGGAAGAGAATTGCCTTCTCTCTAATCGTTGAAAAATGCTTTCCATTTCATGGTTTTAACAAAAAAGACCCGTCTGGGGGAACGGACACGCTTTTTTTTTTTCCATTTCTCGTTTAATGATTTTTGTGGAATCAATTAGTCCTATTTTGGATAAAAGTTTTCATTGTAGAAAGGTGTAAAAACTTGAGTGGCTTAAAACAGAAGTCTGTTGCTGTAGACCGATGAAACGATAAAGAGAAAAGTCAAATAATTTTTTTAAATTTTTATTTTATTTACTTATTTTTGCATCCTTTCAAAGTTAAAAGTAATTAAGTACATTTTGATTAACAGGTATTTTAACTAAATTCTCCGATTTTGCTGTTTTAATTCAGAGAAAAATTTTAATTAATTTTTTTTTGTGTGTGTGTGTGTGTTGTGTGTGTGTGTAGCTGAAGTTCGCTAATTTGATGGAACTGTAAATAGTTTGAATGAAAAGTATTTATTTTTATTGATTTTATATAGTTATCAGTGGCTAAACAACAGGATGGCAATACAGAGCAAATTACGGGCTATGAGTACAAGAAAGGTCTAACATTTATTATTACAAAAGTAAAGTCAAATTTATTAATTCTGTATTTAATAAATTTAAATTACTAAAGCGATAAATTAAAAAATGTGTATCAAAATTTTTAACGTATTCATTTGTATGAAAAATATATTACATCTGATAATGATAGTAATAGAAACAGTTAAGCAAGGTTAATCCCGATGCTAGAGACTTCTCCGATTTCTGGTTCTTGAACAGGTACTTACAAAATAAAAGTGAGAATCCTCGTTGACAAGTTCATTGTTTCGCCGTTAACTGTTAAATTTCAACAATTGAATTTTAAACATTATAATTATTTCCCTTTTTTTCCATAAAGTCAATAAATTTTCCATAAATACAGCAAATGATTCAAACAAAAGTAATATTAAAAAATATTAATTTTTTAAAATAATTAATTTCTTATTTACTAAAGCAGTTTGGGCCGAAATATTTCATTTTTAGTAATAGTTTTTAATATATCAATTTTAGCAACAATAAATCTTTTTTTTTTTGAATTCATTTTGGTAACAATTTATTTTTATACTATCTGTATAACCTTAAATAATAACAATCTCAGAACAATTATAAAGTATCAAATAATGTATCTTCTCTTTACTTAAGATTGTTTAAGGCCTTTAATCTCCAGTATCCGTTACTGAATAGGCCCCGAAATTCACTCCGCACGGACTGACACAAAGCAGTTTCTGCAGAGGTGACTTCCGAAACAAGTCACTTCGGTAATTTCATTCATCTTCGCCATTGTTTTCCGCAATTTTCTGGAGAAGTATTATCAGCAGAGCATTAGCATCCGGTGCAACGTTAAGGTACCATTATATACGGCTGCACTAACAATTATCTGTGCACTGTTTGAAGTCTGGATAAGTCAACTTCCCCAGATAATTGTAAGAACAATATCTATTTAAAGGGAGAGAGTGCTTAAAGATTGAAACAAAGAAATTAATGAAATATTTGCATCTATGTTACAATACAGGTCTAATCTTTTTATAGACAATTTTTTAAAATGAAAAAATATATAAAATGTGTCCCATTTTCAGCATTCTCATGCTATATAATTAAAGAGACTATTATTAAGAGACTATTTTTTTTTTTTTTTTACACACGGAACCTCTACTAATTTTAGATAATAGTATGTGCATTAAAAAAATTAAGATTTCTTCATTGTTTTTAGTTACTAATGAAAATAATATGAAAACACCATTAAACATTTACCGAAGACTGTATGAAATATTTCTGGGAAATAATCAATAATGAGAACTCGATTATCTATGCCAACATATCCTGGAGGTCGCCCTTTTGGAAGCGTTTGTATCATTCTTTTAGTTTCTTCGTTTATAAAGGGAGGTTTTTTAGCAGTGGGGTTATATTCCGGAGCACAAGAAAAAAAAAAAAAAATTTGATGTGGTCTGAAGGAATAGATTTTTTCCAAAAAGTTTCTCGGCAATTTCTTTGTTATTCCTACTTCCTGATACATTTACAGCTTTAAAATTGCTGATGGATTAAAGGATGTTTTAACTGTGGTCTTAAAAGATTTCCCAAAAAGAGTGCCTGAATAGAATTATCTCCAGGCTTGACGTTATGCAAGGGGAATTTCTTTTATTACAAGTTGCTTTGTTTTTGGAGTAAATAGAAATAAAGTTTTCTTTTTCAACCCCTTCCGATTTTTGCATTCTTCTTCTAAGTGCATTTAATTGTTTTTTTTTCTTATTTCAAGTTGTGGAATCTACCAAGTACGAGGTTTATTTTTTTTTTATTATATTTTTATTCTACATGTTTTAGAGCACATCTTAATAATGCCCTTTTGAAGAATGTGAGTAGTGTCATCTAATTGGCATCCACTCCATCATTCAACACTACATAAGTTTAGAAATGTAAGGACAGAAGGTTTTAATTTTTTATGTCCCTCGAAGAGATTTTTATAAATAAAATAGAATAAAAGTATTTAAATATAATATGCAGTATCATCTATAGTTTCTTTTAGAAATTTTTTAAAAATTTGTGATAGGAGTTCTTGTTACTATTGTTTAGTTTAAAAGTTACATTTTTTCACGGGCTTGAATGATCGAGTGGCTAGCGCTCTTGCACTCGGTACCACAGGTTTCCTATTCAAGTCCCGGCGGTGCCATGGATGTTTGTAGTGGTTCGGAATCCACTTTAAAGCTTAGGTCCCGGTCTAACATGATCATACAGCGTTGTGGGGGTACTGTTACTGCGTGGCCTTAGCTTATCTTCAAGCTGCATGCACTTCCTGGGTAGTGTTAAGTGAGTAACGTCTGTGCAGCGCTTGCCTTAAGTCATCCAAGACAACTGTCTAAATGTTTGCCAGCTGCATTAGAATAAAAAACATTTTTAAATTTATTTTTTTACTTTTAACTTCTTTATTTTTTTATATTTTTACTTCTTTATTTATTTATTTTTTTAAACTTTTTTACTTATATATATATCTTTTACTTTTACTTTGTTTACTTACGGATTGATCTGCTCTTTTGTGGCAATCTAGATGTATCAAACTTTATTATAATGAACATTTTTGATATTATAACTGATATGAATATTTTTGAAGAATTTTACTGAAATATAAGAACATTGAATCAATTCATAATGCTTTAAATTTTTTATGAAGTGTATGAATATTTAAAAAAATTGAGCTTCATAATTCACTAAATGAAAATAAAGTTCGATATGAACTTTTAGCAGTACAAGTATTAATTTTAAATCTATTCTGCTGAGAATTATTAAGGAAATCCACTTTTAGCAAATATTATGTATAAATCTCCAGATTTACATAGACTTTATTAGTTGAACATCTAATTTTGATTAAATTTAGTAATAAGGATTAAATATAATGTTTCAGGTTAATAAAGAAATTAATTAGAATGTAATCATTAATTTCCTGAATATTCTGAGGCGTGATTCCAGATTTATTATTATATACCCTCCTGTTCCTTTCTGTGTCTTGCTGTTTATCACTAATTTAATGATAAATATGTACTCATAATACAACTTAATATCTATTATAATTTTTCACATGAATTTATATTTTTAAATTTAACTAGCGTATAGTAATAAATAAAAAGTAACGAATTCTTTTCATTAAACTAAAAAATAAATAAATATTTGGAATTCTACATTTTACTGAAGAAAGTACAATATTTATAATAATAGTTTTAATTTAATTTATGTTGAATAATATTTATGATAAGTTAGTGTTCAAGGTTTTTAATAATCTGCCCTTCACAATTCATTAAATACTTGTAAAATTTTGATCTGAACATTAGCAATACAATTTAATAGAACTTTTAACAATAATAATTTTTGAAAGGCAATAATTTATTCTGATATGAGTTACTATAGGGATCCACTTTGATCAAAGATTATGGAATAATCTGCGGGATTACCGGACTTCATTAAAAGTTCCTTAACTCCTGTCTGGTCTTAAATAGCACCATGAACTTTCCATCTCATCAAAGTCAGGTGATTTATGGAACACGCAAAAATCGCATAATAACCAACCAGATACCATCCGGTTTTTCTAAAGTTCTCTTCGAACAGAGCATGGAATAATAGAGATTCTCCATTGTCGACCCATTCGCTGTTAATGCTGGTCGCAGCCATTGTCTCGATGATAGATCGACATTGGGTGCAAACGATAATAGAGATTCATTCGGGAGAGGAGAAATCCACGAACAACTCAACTATCTTTAAAATGCACGTTTTGTTGTTGAGAAACAAAGGTTGTGGTAGAATGGAATTCGTTGTCCTAAACCTGGCCAGTGAAGAATGATGGCGATAACATGGTTCATCAGGAAATTTTCGAGTTTCACATATAAATTGAATTACAGAATTCTTGAAAATTTAAGTAGCTACTAATGAATTATTAGCAAGTAAGCTCATTAACCTCAGAGATTTTCTTTTAATTAAATGCTTTGTCAAATAATGCTTTCTAAAGCTCACAGTTATGAGATGGTGAGTTAATCTGCAAATTATTTTAACTCGCGGATTAATGTTACGATCCTGGTTTTAAAATATTTGATTCACCATCACAAAAATTGTGTTCTTTTTGTTAGTCTAGAACCATTTTAATTGTGTTCTTTTTATAGCTTTTTTTTTTTTGTTCATGTCAAATTTTTTTTTTTATTATATAAGCATAAAAATATTTGTTTTCATTCTAAATTTCTTTATATTTATATTTTTTTATTTTGCCTTAACTAAATAAATAAATCATTCATGTGAGTTATTTATAGATTTTAGGATATGACTTCGATCATATCTTTCATCCTAAATGAATACCAGAAACATCTGTATATTTTTAATTTAAAAATATTAAAAGTATACATATGTTTCTGGTATGTGGTATTTTGTTGTTGTATGTTTTTTTTTTCTCGTTGTTCTTTTTGCTGTAAGTTTCATAATCTGCCATTGGAAATAAAAAAAATTTTAATTTTAAAAAAACTGTAATTTACACGAATATTTTACTGTAAAGTTAATTAATAAAGTTAATAATTATAAATTATTTTTTTTTTAACGTTTTCTTAAAACTATGTTAAATATTTTACGGATATAGCAATTTAAAAAAAAAATCGAAAGTTAAAAAAAATTGCCTTACACTTAGGAAATACCTCTTCATAATAGCAAAAATTGTAGATTTTCGGATAATTGAAGCTTATTGAGATATCCTGAAACCTCCACAATAGCTTATTTCTGAACATAGAATACACTAGTTTTGCATCATATTTAAAGTTTTTAAATACAATTTTATTACATTTTTGATAGAACTAATCTAAACTTTTTTTACTTAAACAAAAAAGAATGAAGCCTTTCGAAAGAAACATTTATTCTTTTATATATATATTTTTATTTTTTTTAATTATTTTCGATTCCCACGAAACACTTACGAATCAAAAATATTTGTCTTTTTACATTACTCACCGTACCAGGAAATCGAATTGGGCATTTTCTGTTTTTAAATGCACTTCAAGTTGTAAGAAAGTAATCACGTTTTCTCTTGCGATTACACTTTTGTCTTCTGATGACTCCTAAGGAATGCAATAAAGGGAAGGGAAAAAAACATACACCAAACGATTTCAAAAGGCCCGATTCCTTTAAAGTCAACAACTTCTACTTCCACTACCGAATTCCACTCTCTGCCGAATGTTGTTTGTCACATAAAAAACAAAAGTTCGTCTGCAGCGAACCGAAGGAACAAAAAGGAAGTAGACTAAATTAAAACAAATGTATTTTTATCTGAAAAATGTTAAACACATATACATACCTATATATAGTATAAAGAGGACGATAGAGCTCGTTGAAAAGATAGAAAGTAAAGTGGAGATTTGTTTTGGATTGTGTTTCAATACGAATAGATTACTTCCCTTAAGGTTGAAAGCTTCAAACTGTGTGTTCGTTTCAGACGATGTGTTTGCTCAATTGAGCATAGAATGTAAAATCCAGTAATATATTCTTCCGTGCGCAAATATGCTGCAATTTTTTTTGTTTGATTTTTGTTTTCTCGCTTTTGTAAACCATCTTACTTTCAATTTAAATGTCAACAGCTAGGATAAGGTGCTTTTTTATGACGACGGAGAGATTTTCTCAATGATATTTTCTTCCTGTTTGCAAATATATGTCTCAATTTAATTCAACCTTTTCTGTTCTCAATAAGGAGACGATGAAAATTTTTTTTTTTCTGTCCGCTTGCTATGTAAAGGAATTGATTGTTCATTTCTTACGTATTGCTAAATTAGTTTTTTAAACGATTTTTCGGAGCAGGAATGATTTGCAGAATTAGTTTGATATCTTAGATTAAGAAAAATCTTATCAACAGTTAAATTCTGGTGAATTTTTTTTTTCAACCATTCATTATTTTATTTTTATCCATTTTTTTTTTTTTTTACTGTTTGATAGAGTCGTGAAAAAATAAATTTTTTTATTTAATATGATTGGAAATGGTTTACATTTTAATTAATGTATTATACTTTAAAATCGCGCAAAATCTGACTTTAAAGTTAATAATATGTACATATTATTTTTAAGAAATACCCAGAAAGGCTTCTTCAAAATGTAAGAATTACAAGGAATTTAAATGTAAATGTTTTTAAATGTATTGATGATAAATAAAGGTAGAAATTTAAAAAAGATTAAGTTGGAAAAAAATTAATATTACCATAATTTTATTCATATGATATAGATAGTGACTGCATTAACGGTGAAATGTGAAAGAGATAAAAACATTTTCCTTTAAATCGGTTTAATTAAACATTAGAGTTTTTGCATACCGTATTTTGGACGTCCGTTAGCTTTTTTCTCCCTAGCGCGCAAGCTCATAGGAAATTGTTACATGCGTATCTGTAATGATATTTCCTATGAGCATGCGTGCTAGGGAGAAAAGCTAACGGACGTCCAAAATACGGTATGCAAAAACTCTCTATTATCATAATTCCATAACGTTCGTAATTAAAAATTTATTTATATAACCTCATCTATGCAGTTTAATTTGATTAGAAAAGAGAAAAACTAAAACTCACTATCTCATTATTTTATAATAAAAAAACTATATTTTATCATGTATGAGAAAATTTGTAAGAGATAAGGAAAACACAACAATAGATACTATTGTTAGATTTAGAATAAAATGTATTATGTCAAAACGAGTTTGGAATTTATAACGCAATTTATTTAGTTATCATTAAAATATTTCCAATACTTTAACTGTCATATGTCTATCCAAGTTCTTGATACTTCTTTAAAAACAACCCAAAATTTTATTCAAAGGCAGATGAGCCATCTGATGAACTTCGCGAAAGCGTCAAACAAATTTGTTCTTTCAACCGAAAGCAGACGATCTTTGAAAAGTAGTTGTTCCTTTTATTTTTTCTGTTGCCAGATTGAGGAACCTGTCCCGGGTCAAAAAGAAAAACAAATTAAAGACCGCCTGAAATTCCGTCCTGGAACTTGTTTTTTAAAATTCCGCTCCAGACATGTTACAAATTCCTTTTCTTCGAAAAGTGAAGCCCAAGGAAATTTTGGTCATCACTCATTGCACCCTATTCCTTCCTACCCAGAAAATTCTTCCTTCCCTTTTGCATTCGGTGGCGGGAAATCATGAATAATATTCGAAAACCTCTCCATACGTCACGGGCAGGTGATTTGGGAACGAAATAACTTCTCGCTACGACTGTCGGCCCGGATTTCAAAACATCGCTCTACATGCGAGCCACTTTGCTCGGCGGCGGAAGAAGAAAAAAGGATGAAATGGCAAAGAGAAGAAGAAGGCAACAAGCAGAGCTCAACAGTATTTCACCTTCTTCTTCTGTCAGAATGATGGGATAAGCAAGAATCTCTGCCATTACATATGGCTCAAATCTTGGAATCGCTTCTTGCAAAATAAATATAAAAGTTTAAATTATTTTAGAAGATCCTTCACTTACATTTATTTTTAGTTTTAAATACAAATAAATAAAAATATTTAATTGGTTGGGCTGATATGCAGGTTATTCATAAAATTTAGAAATTCATCTAAGAACAAAACACATAACGGCAAAAGAAAGAGAAAGTAAATAAATTATGTTCATCAGTTATCGTACAAAAACCGGAAAAAAGAAAATAAATTAAAAAGATTAAAAATTATAGAATTAAAACAATTTTATAAAAAATATATGTGAAAGAAATTTTTAAAAATAGAAAATAATTCCAAAAATGTTAGAAAATAAACACGTGAAGAAATTTAAATAAATCATTCAGAGTAACTTGTGAAAGAAATTTAGAAAAATAAAACTGAAATATAAAATTTTTCAGTAAATTCTGTAGACACTGTTACAACACTCAAACTTTTTACAAATTCTCTAACTATAAACTAGTCTATAGTTTTTTTTTTTTTTTTTTAAGATTGTTGTTTTACGTTTTGTTCTTACATTAAATCATAAATTTTAAGCTTAACCTGTTTATCGGACCATCCGATTACAATTTATTTCATTTTTAATTTAAAATTTTTAGAATTAGTGATAATTTAATGTTAATATTACATTTAGAAAAACATAATTGAATAAATAATAAATAGTCATTATTATTATGGATTGACATTGTATTTATTGTACTGTACTTTATTCGTACAGTTAAAAGTTCGAAAATAAATACTTCTGTTTGAAAATTTAAATTTCTATTTAAATTCTTAAAAATTTACAATATATATTTAAAGCTTTTAAATACAATATTATTAAAGTTTTGATAGAACTAGTTTTACTTTTTTTTTTTTATTTAAACAAAAAAGAGATTATCAAGCCTTTCGAAAGAAGTATTTAT
Organism: Caerostris extrusa; assembly: GCA_021605095.1. NCBI lineage: Eukaryota > Metazoa > Arthropoda > Arachnida > Araneae > Araneidae > Caerostris > Caerostris extrusa. The sequence continues at coordinate 17,529 of BPLR01007008.1, read as the reverse complement.
TTATTTTTTATATTTTTAAAAGGGAATTATTTTCGATTTCCACGAAACGCTTACGAATCAAATATATTTGTCTTTTTTACATTACTCACCGTACCAGCAAATAGAATTGAGCATTTTCTGTTTTTAAGTGCACTTCAAGTTATACGGAAGTAATCACGTTTTCTCTTGCGATTACACTTTGTCTTCTAAGGAATGCAATAAAGGGAAGAAAAGCAAAAAACATACGCCAAACGATTTCAAAAAGGCCCGATTTCTTTAAAGACAACAACTTCTACTTCCACTACCGAATTCCACTCTCTGCCGCAATGTTGTCTGTCACATAAAAAACAAAAGTTCATCTGCAGAGAACCAAAGGAACAAAAAGAAAGTAGACGAAACAAAAACAAATGTACTTTTATCTGAAAAAGTTACACACATATACATACCTATATTATATATATATAAAAGAGGACGAAAGAGCGCGTTGAAAAGATAGAAAGTAACGTGGAGATTTATTTTGGAGTGGTTTCAATACGAATAGATTACTTCTCTTAAGGTTGAAAGATTCAAACTGTGTGTTCGTTTCAGACGATGTGTTTGCTCAATTGAGCATAGAATGTAAAATCCAGTAATATATTCCTTCGCCCGCAAATATGCTGCAATTTTTGTTTGGTTTTTTGTTTTCTCGCTTTGTAAACCATCTTACTTTCAATTTAAATGTCAACAGCTAGGGGATAAGGCGTTTTTTATGACGACGGAGAGCTTTCCTCAATGCTATTTTCTGCCTGTTTGCAAATATATATCCCAATTTAATTCAACCTTTTCTGTTCTCAATAAGGGAGACGATGATAATTTTTTTTATCCTGCCCTCTTGTTCTGTAAAGGAATTGATTGTTCGTTTCTTACGTATTGCTGAATTAGTTTTCTTACCGATTTTTTGGAGCAGGGAGTGACTTGCAGAATTACTTTTAACGCTGTGATTAAGAAAAATATTATCGATAGTTAAATTGAAAATTTTCTTTTCGATCATTATTTTAAAAATGTTTTTTTTTCACCGTTAACTATAGTCGTAAAAAATAATAAGATTACATTTTTTTATTTAATATGATTGAAAATGGTTACATTTTAATTAATCAAATATATGTATTATGCTTTAAAATCGCACAAAATCTACTTTGTATGTTAAATACTAATAGAAATATTATAATAAAATTAGTTGTACTATTTTAATTTATTATAAAAATTTTTGTATTTCAGAATATTCACAAACTACGTATTAATATCATGCCCTTTTAATTATAAGTTAAAAAGTTTATCATTAAACTGGTACTGGTACAATCTTGTTACTGGTACAAAATAGATTAACATAAATAAATATTTTTGAATTCATCTTTCACTAAAACCTATTTTTTTGTACATTTTTGTTATTTTTATAATAGAAGAATTAAAAGGTAATCCAAATTTACGTTGTGAAGTTATATGATTTGCCATCCAGCTGCAAATTTTTGATAAACAACAAGCAAAGCTTTTGTATAAACGAAATATAAAAAGAATTCTCCACTTTATAAATATTACTAGCCTTGTCTAAAATTAAGTTGACTACCTTTTCCACTGGACCAAAATCTCTATTCTTGCTTAATTCCGTTCTGATAAGACAATAAATAAAATTTTTCATACCAGACATAAAGGACGAACTGCCTAGTCCCCAACCCAATGCGCAGCTATTAATCATCATCTCTACTGTCTATTTTTCGCACAGAAGAAGAAAATAATTTTATAAATCTAATTTACAAAAGTCTATTTCTTGTATGAAATGACGAACTAAGTTATTTAATGGTTGGAGTTAAGCCAGTTTTTCGGGCGATTCATCTAGCACCACAGCTCTCTGCATTGCCTTTACTCTATACCTTTATAGCAGTATCATCGATGCCTGCAGAATTGTAAAACACATTTCAAAGTAGGTTTTGGTCTACCATATTTTAACAGTGGCATTAGTATAGTTCATGTAAAACATTTGGTGTATTGGAATTTTCAATCCAAAATTTTAACCTCCCCTTAAAACATTAAGCTGGTCATAGAAGAAAATTTAAAATACCATTGGTTTCAAAGGTTTAAGATCTATAAAATTCACTTACAGAGGCATACATAAACCCTCTCTTTTAAATTGAGGCAATTAAGGGGTGGAAATCAGAGAGTTCAAGTTTTAAAGTAGCCTATGATTTACGTAGGCCAAGTCGCTATGGCACGGGACTTATGTGCGCGTTAAATGTGAAAGTCCAAGATTGGAAACTGAGAATTTTGTATCAAGGACAAGCAAACATGTTTTCAAATTTATATATAGATGATCTAGAACCATATAATCGCCACATCGTCATCATCACGCAAAATCATGATAAAAAAATAGAAATATAAAAAGATCTTTTATTTTTTTGGGAGTGAAGAAAATGGAGGATATCATGTTATTTTATATAAAACCATCAATGCCATAAAATTAATATAAGCAGTTGTTGTTGTTGTTGTCGTCATATCCCTCAGGGAAGAAGAGGGATGCAGCTTCTGTTCTGAAGGAGCACCCGTAGGTAGAAAGTCTGACTTCTTCTCTCGTGACGCTCTTGCAGTCATAGGAGACCGGGACCTACGGCTTAAAGTGAATTCCGAACAACCACAAACATCCCTGGCACCGCCGGGACTTTAACTCGAAACCTGTGGCACCGAGATCCAGAGAGCTAGATACTCGGCCATTCAGGCCCAATATAAGCAGTTTGAAAGTATAATTAAGATAAAATAAATGGGTTATTGGTAAATAAGGACTTTGAGAGATATAAGAAATTAGCCATGACATTGCGAAAATGTATATGCTTTGTGCGTAATGCTTTTTTAATATAAGCGAAATTAATTTTAACCACAATATCGACCCCCAGTATGTATCGCATGTAGCTGTTGAATTAATTAACAAGAGTTGAATTTCTGATATTGATGTACGTTGCAAGCCGCCGCTTTCAGTCTTGGAGGAATTTATGACAGTATTTTGACCATCTTGTATTTGATAAAAATATTGATTTTTTCTCGTACGACAGGCACCTTGTTTATCTCAGCAATAAATAGCCCTTGTGCCATAAAACTCTAATCAACCAACCCATACGACATGAAAATAGGGCATAATTACTTTTGAAAGTTCTTTTGCAAGGCAACAAGTTCTCTTCTCTACAATTTTTAATATGGTTATACTTGGTAAGAACATAAAGTATATGCAAGGAAAAATATTCTGCCAGAATGGTAAAATGTGTAGTTGTGGAATTGGTCCAAAAATTTGTTTCGATCAAAATTGAATACTGAAAACACAATGTATACACATTATTTCAGGGAATATCTAGAAACGACTTCTTCAAAATGTTTTATAAGAATCTCATTGAATTTAAATGTAAGTTTTCCAAAGGTAATAATTATAAATAAAGGTAAAATTTTAAAAATATGAAGTTGAAAAAAAGTAATACTTGCATATTTTTTTGAAGGAAGGTAGATAGTAGCCACATCAACGGTTAAATAATGTTTTTATCCCTTTCATTTTTAAGTCAATTACGTTATGCATTGTTTATTATAATTCTATAAAGCAGGTAATTAATAACCTTATCTATGCGGTTTAATTTGAATATACAGCAGAAAAAAAAATTTTAACTTCCTACCGCAATATTTTATAATTAAAAAATTAAAATGTTATCACGCATGATAATTAGAACGAATAATAGAATACATATACAACAGAATACAATAGAATACGTACACAACAATAGGTTCTATCGTTAGATTGAGAATATCATCTTGATTCAATTCCAAAAAATAAATATATAAATTTTAGTATGTCAAAACGAGATTGGAATTTATAACTCAATTTATTTAGTTATCATTAAAATATTTTCCTGTACTTTAAAAAGTCATATCATTATCAAATTCTTGATACTTCTTTAAAACCACCCAAACTTTTATTCAAGGACAGATGAGCCAGCTGATGAACTTCGCGAACGCGCAACAAATTTGTTCTTTCAACCGAAAGTAGACGATCTTTGAAAAGTAGCTGTTCTTTTTGCTGTTGCCAGATTAGGAACCTGTCCCGGGGCAAAAAAGAAAAACCAATTAAAGACCGCCCGAAATTCCGTCCGGGATCTTGAATTTCTTTAAAAATTCCGCTCCAGACATGTTACAAATTCCTTTTCTTCGAAAAGTGAAGCCCAAGGAAATTTTGGTCATCACTCATTGCACCCTCTTCCTTTTCTACCGCCGGCCCCAGAAAATTCTTCCTTCCTTTTTTGCATTCAGTGGCGGGAAATCATGAATAATATTCGAAAACCTCACCATACGTCACAGGCACCTGACTTTGGGAACGAAATAACTTCTCGCTACGACTGTCGGCCCGGATTTCAAAACATCGCTCTACATGCGAGCTCTACATGCACGGCGGCGGAAGAAAAAGAAGGACGAATGGCAAAGAGAAGAAAACAACAAGCAGCGCTCAACACTGTTTCGTCTTCTTCTTTAGTCCGAATGATGGGATAAGCAAGAATCTCTACCATTACATACATATTGCTCAACCTTGGAATAGATTCTAGCAAAATAAATAAATAAAAAGTTTAAATTTTTTGAGAAGATCATTTACTTACGTTTCTTTTTAGTTTTAAATATAAATAAATAAAAATAATTAATCGGTTAGGTCGATATACAGGTTGCGCATAAAATTTAGAAATTAATGTAAGAATAAAACGCAAATGGCAAAGAAAGAAAAAATATCAAATTATATTCCTCAGTTATTGTACAAAAACTGAAAAAAAAAACAAATTAAAAAGTAAATAAAATAACTACAGAATTCCAAAAGGATTTTTATAAAGAAACATGCCGATCAACTTTATAAAAAAATAGAAAAATAATTCCAAACGATTTTAGAAAATAACCACGGGAAAGAAATTTAAGTAAACTAAACAGAATAACTCGTGAAAGAAATTTAGAAAAATAAAATTGAAATATAAAATTTTTCAGTAAATTCTGTAGACGCTGTTACAACACTCAAACTTTTACAAACTCTTTAACTATAATCTAGTGTACAGATTTGTTTTTTTAAGATTGTTTTTTTTTACGTTTTGTTCTTGCATTAAATCATAAATTTTAAGCTTAACCTGTTTATCGGACCATCGATTACAATTCATTTCATTTTTAATTTAAAATTTTTATAATTAGTGATAAGTTATTGTTAATATTACATTCAGAAAAAAACATAATTGAATAAATCATAAATAGTCATTATTATTATGGATTGATATTGTATTCACTGTACTTTTATTCCTACAGTTGAAAGTTCTGTAAAAATAAATTTCTCCGGTTGGAAAATTTAAATTCTTAAAAATTTACAATATATTTAAAGCTTTTAAATACAATTTTATTAAAGTTATGGTAGAACTATATTTCCTTTTTTTTATTTAAATAAAAAGAGGTTATTCAGCCTTTCGAAAGAAATATTTATTCTTTTATATATTTTTTAAAAAGAGAATTATTTTCGATTTCCACGAAACGCTTACGAATCCAAAATATTTGTCTTTTTACATTACTCACCGTACCAGCAAATAGAATGGGGCATTTTCTGTTTTTAAGTGCACTTAAAGTTGTAAGGAAGTAATCACGTTTTCTCTTACGATTACACTTTTGTCTTCTGATGACTCCTAAGGAATGCAATAAAAGGAAGTGAAAAAAAGCATACGCCAAACGATTTCAAAAGGCCCGATACCTTTAAAGACAACAACTTCTACTTCCACTACCGAATTCCACTCTCTACCGGAATGTTGTCTGTCACATAAAAACAAAAGTTCGTCTGCAGAGAACCAAAGGAACCAAAAGGAAGTATACGAAACAAAAACAAATGTATTTTTATCTGAAAAAAAGTTACATATCTGCATATATATATATATGAGGACGATAGAGAGCTTTGAAAAGATAGAAAGTAACGTGGAGATTTATTTCGGTGTGGTTTCAATATGAATTATTCACTTCCCTTAAGGTTGAAAGCTTCAAAATGTGTGTTCGTTTCAGACGGTTTGCACAATTGAGCATAGAATGTAAAATCCAGTAATATATTCTTTCGCACGCAAATATGCTGCAAAACACTTTTGTTTGGTTTTTTTTTTCTTGCTTTGTAAACCATCTTAATTTCAAATTAAATGTCAACAGCTAGGGAATAAGGTGTTTTTATGGCGACGGAGAGCTTTTCTCAATGATATTTTCTTCCTGTTTGCAAATATGTGTCTCAATTTAATTCAACCTTCTTTGTTCTCAATAAGTTTTTCCCTTCAGGTATGCGTGCTCTGTAAAACAATTGATTGCTCAATTCTTATCTATTACTGAATTAGTTTTCTTAACGATTTTTTTAGAGCAAGGAGTTATCTGCAGAATTAGTTTGAACACTTCAACTAAAAGAAATCTTATCACTAGTTAAATTCTGTTAAAAATTTTCTATTATTAATTATTTTAGAAATGTCTATTGTTTTTACCGGTTTGATAGAGTTGTGAAAAAATAAGAAGATGAATTTTTTTTATTTAATATGATTGGAAATAGTATACATTTTAATTAATGTATCATACTTTAAAATCGAGCAAAATCTAACTTGTAAGTTAACACAATATGTACATATTATTTTTAAAAATACCCAGAAACACTTCAAAATGTAAGAATTACAAGAAATTTAAATGTATATGTTTTTAAATGTATTGATAATAAATAAAGGTAGAAATTTCAAAAAAGATTAAATTGGAAAAAAATGAATAATGCCATAATTTTATTCAAAAATATATAATTGTGGAATGATTCAAAATCTTATTTCGATCAAAATTGAACAACAGAAAATAAAATATGTACATATTATTTTCACGAAATACCCAGAAAAATTTCTTCAAAATGTTTTATAAGAATCGCAATGAAAATCAATGTAATTTTTTTAAAGGTATAAATAAAGGTGAAATTTAAAAAAGATTCAATTGGAAAAAAATGAATATTGCCATAATTTTTATTCATAGAATATAGATAGTGACTGTATTAACGGTGAAAAGTGAAAGAGATAAAAAATTTCACTTAAAATCGATTTAATTAAACATTATTTATTATAATTCCATAAAATAGGTAATTAAAAATTAATTTTATTTTATAACCTCATCTATGCAGTTTAATTTGATTAGAAAAAAGAAAAATTAAAACTCACTATCGCAATATTTTATAATAAAAAAAAACTTTATTTTATCATGTATGAGAAAATTTGTAAGAAATAAGGAAAACACAACAATAGATTCTATTGTTAGATTTACAATTCCACTTTGATTCAAAAATAAATAAATACATTTTAGTACGTCAAAATGAGCTTGGAATTTATAACACAATTTATTTAGTTATCAATAAAATATATTCCTATAGTTTAAGTGTCACATGACTATTCAAGTTCTTGAAACTTCTTTAAAATCATCAAAATTTTATTCAAAGACTGATGAACCAGCTGATGAACCTCGCGAACGCGTCAAACAAATTTGTTCTTTCAACCGAAAGCAGACGATCTTTGAAAAGTAGCTGTTCCTTTTTTCTGTCGCCAGATTAAGGAACCTGTCTCGGGGCAGAAAAGAAAAACAAATTAAACACCGCCCGAAATTCCGTCCGGGATCTTGAATTTCTTTAAAAATTCCACTCAGACACGTTACAAATTCCTTTTCTTCGAAAGTGAAGCCCAAATTTGGTCATCACTCATTGCACCCTCTTCCATCCTACCTCCGGCCCCAGGAAATTCTTCCTTCCCTTTTTGCATTCAGTGGCGGGAAATCATGAATACTATTCGAACACACCTCTCCATATGTCACAGGCAGGTGATTTTGGGAACAGAAATGACTTCTCACTACGACTGTCGGCCCGGATTTCAAAACATCGCTGTACATGCGAGTCACTTTGATCGGCGGCGGAAGAAGAAGAAAAAGAATGAATGGCAAAGAGAAGAAGAAGACAACAAGCAGAGCTCAACAGTATTTCATCTTCTTCTTCAGTCCGAGTGATGGGATAAGCAAGAATCTCTGCCATTACATATGGCTCAAATGTTGAAATCGATTCTTGCAAGACAAATAAATAAATAAATAAATAAGATTAAATTATTAGAGAAGATCCTTTACTCACATTTATTTTTATTTTTAAATATAAATAAATAAAAATATTTATTAGGTTGGGCTGATGTACCTGTTAAGCATAAAATTTAGAAATTAATAACAAATCACGTACCGGAAAATATCTATAAATTATGTTCATCAGTTATCGTTAAAAACTGAAAAATAGAACACATTAAAAAATAAATAAATAAAACTACAAAATTCAAAACGGATAAAAAAAAAAACACGTGAAAGAAATTTAAACAAAAACAAAGCTATTCTAAATTAATTTTTAGGGAGGTAGTAACAAACCGGGTACGAGATTTAATAGGCGGATATGTACGGATAATTTTATTACAAAAAGGCAATAAGAATGTGTGATTTAGAGTGGATATATGTAGAAAAACCAACGAATCTGTATCAAACGTAGAAAGATATCAAATATATATTTACTATTTTCACTAATCACAAATTTATTGTAATTAATCATTAAAGATTTCGCTTATTGTGTATCCATGCATAAAAGCACATTTTGGAAGAACTCTCCAACGTTTGAAACCTTTCAAGTAAATCAATTGATTTGAGGTATATGCAACTACAAAATATTTAATTTATTGTTTATCCATCTGCCTCAGCTTAGACACTAAAAAATGACCACTTGCAGAGATTTGTACTTTTAAACAGAAGATTCTTAAGAAATGTATGATTATAGAATAAAACATTCCGTTTGTTGTATATTAATTTTGAACAATTAGAAAAATATATTCAACTACACTCATGTCCATAAATTAAAGATAATTCAGAATCACACAGAAATTGAACTCTAAAATAAAAATTTCACCTGTAGAGATTATCACACATCTTGAAGAAGAATATGCAAATTACAGGGAAACCACCAGATGGCGCTGATAGTACGTCACAATGACGAGGTGTAAGAGGGGGTATATAAGGAATGGAGGCAAAAGAAGTAAAATAGTTCACAAGCGCTTTAAAAGCCTTTCAGTGCAATACCCGCATAGTTATGGCACAAAGGAAGCATTTGGATGATTTTTACGTGGTAGAATTATTGGACGACTGGAATGTGGACGTACCCAGCTAGAAGTATCCGAGGAACTTGGAATCGTCCAGAGTGTCATCTCAGGCTTTGGCAACGATTCCAAGATGATGGTAATGTGAGTAGATGTTACAGCACAGGTCGCCCCCCGAGTTACAACGCCGAATGAGGACCGGTATTTAGCAGTTACTGCCAAAAGAAACAGACGGAGCAAAGCATCAGACCTGTCTCGTCAAGCTCTCTTCAGCTACCCGGTACGACAGTTTCAAGGCAGACCGTGTACAGACACTTAGGGCACATTGGTCTATATGCTCGTAGGCCTGTCAAGTGTTCCACACTACCGCAATTCACTGTAGCCTGCGATTAACATGGAGTAGAGAGCATGCATTGTGGACATCGCAACAGTGGTTTTGTGTGATGTTTTCCGACGAGTCAGGTTTAGTTTGGAGTCTGATTCTCGACGGACTTTCCTATGGAGGCGCCAGGTACCCGTTACCACCAAGGTACACCATTGAACGACACCGTTACGATGGTGTAGGATGTCGTTGAGGAGGAATATTCTTGGTTCCAGAACTGACCTTCATGTTCAGAGTGTAACGATGACGGACCACATCTATCGGGATGTCATTCTGGAACAACATGTACGTTTGTTTCGAGGCGCCATAGGTGCTGAATTTCTGTTTATGGATGACAACGCCCGTCCTCACCGTGCAAACATTGTAGACGAATGCCTTCAATTGGAGGATATCACCCGTATGGATTGAGTGGTTTAATATTCCCCAAGATCAGATTGGTAATTTGATACTCCAGCATGCCTAGGCGTTGTAAGCCACCTTATTGTATCGTCCGTGAGACATACTCCATATTAACCCAGCCATCATGCTAACCATGTTATACTGTTTGTTGTAATAGGTTATTTTGAAATTTTGCTCCAGGGAGTAAAATGCAATTTTATTAATTATGTCAAACATATAGCATCTTTTTTTCTCTTTACCTTTTGTTTAATAAATAGACTTTACAAATAAGTCAAATTTGTTTTTGCTTCTGTCTCTTTCTTTGCCTGAACTTCATTATCCTGAATTTTTGAACATGGAGTGTACTTCGTTTTTGAACAACTTATGCTCTTAATTTGAATTTATAAATACCAAAATTTTATACAAGAGTATCCTTAAAAAGATATTTTTAAACAATTAAATTTCTTTTTGTCAATATATTAAGCCAAATAAAATTCGCTAAACATTGGTCTTTAGGCAAAAAAACATAAGCAGCAAACTTTAGAAGATCAATATTTTTATCTAAATTCAATATATTATTTCTGTCAACATTTTGCGAATAAAGTCCGTTCTTTAAAAATTATGTTACGAACAACATTTATCAGTTTCAGTAATTGATTAAGATGATTACGCGCTGTCATCTCAGCTTTCTGAAAGCTCTCTGGCCTTGGGCAACATTATCGAATGATTTAAACATCCATAACATAAGTTGTACATGCTTCGGCAAACTGAAATTAAGTTACAGTAACTTAAAAGCACGTAATTTTCAAGCCAAACTCAGCAAAAGGATATTGCTTTTTGTTAACTGATGGCTTTTTGTTACGCATTCTTACGAGCAGTCATACAGTTTGAGACATTACTTTCCTCTGTTATAAAGCTTTATCTTTTGTAAGCTCGTCTTTTATATATAAATGAATATTTTTCCACTTTTTATAGCTTTAAAGGTATAATTAGCCTCATAAATCTGTACAATGGGGATTTATCTTGGGGTACTAAATAACTTTAAAGGTTTAATATTTATATTAGCTTCCTATTCCACCTAGGGTGTTTTACATTTTATCCTTTTAAGTGAAAACAAAACGAGCATTGTAATTTTATCTTAATTCTGGATTTTCTTTCGTGACTTTATAAAAATGGGTAAAATAGTTTACGGAGAATTTAAAAAAAAATAAAGAGATATTTGTTTTTTATCTGCTTGGCAACAACTAGCAGAATTTACAGCTTATTTTGAGTAGTATGAAAGAATAACACGCGCGTTTCAATATAATGTAATTTATATATTAAGGTTGCTGGAAAACGAACGAGAGCAGAAAAATAAAATGACTTAATAATTTTTATTTTGCAGTATTTCAATTACTTTTCTTTTTTTAGATTTACGTCCTTTTGATTCCTTCTATCCTAAAATTAGTTGAGAAATACTTTCCTAACTTTATGAAAATTTGTTATGTACATTATTTCTTGTGACTTCAGTTTTTTTGGTTAGCATTGTTGATTTTCGAATCTGTTTTTATTAAAACAGAAATTTATATATTTCTTTTCTTTATATAGAAACGCAGGTAAGGTAGTAAAATTTTCTTTTATTTATTTAAATAATAGTAGTTATGAATAATAATTATTATAAACAATACCTATTATTATTTAATATAATGCTAAAGTATGCTGAATACATTACGCTCAACTATTACTATCTATCGGAGATATACCTATATGTTTTCTTTCTATTTCTTGCTATTTACTTTCCTTTTAATTTTTATTAATCTATTCCTCTAAGTATTAAAATAGGATGATTTTATTATGAATCACGGAACATTCTAGGAGTTTATTTTGCAGAAGTAATTTTATGAAAAATATATTTCATAAATTGGCTAAAATTCAATGATTGATTAAAAAAGCATATTTTAAACTACTTTAAGCAATTAAACATTTATTTCGGTTTTTAAAGCGTTAAATAACTTGTAAAATTAAAGTTTTCTATAATATGAATGTTATTTTAATATAGAAAAAGGAATACATGTTATATTTTATTGTTTGAAATTCTTCTTTTATTAGGGTATACATTTTCTTTGATAGATTAACATAACGTGCAGCGAATTAAAGATAATTAGTTTTAACAGTATTACATTAATGAAATGTATTTTTATCTTCATAAAATTACGTACATTATTTTATAAAACCAAATTTTACTCAAAAAATCCAAATTTTCACAAAATAATATTTTAAATTCAAGTAAAAAAACATGTGCAAAAGTAGAATTTTTGAGTTTATTTTAAGCAATTCATTTTAAAGACAATTTTTATAAGAAATAAACAATTTTTTTAGAAATGATTTTTTATCGTAGATAAAATAATTAACTTTGTATTTTTTACTATTTAAAGCTTTTATAGTATATTTTATGTTTTATAAGTATATATATTTATAAATATATATTATAGGTATATAAGTATTTTTATAAATTGTTCGTAGTTATTTTATAGCATAAATTTTTTATGGTATTATATTTTTACTTTTATTTTTTATTTTATATTTTACGATTTAATTATTGTTTTTTTTCCTATTTTACTATGTTAATCTATTATGTTACCATTTAAACCCTAACACATTATATACTGTAATTTCTTGAAGAAAAACGTTTTTAATTTTCTTAGATATGAAAAATTATTATTCATCAGTAATGGGAGAAAAACGTTCGGAAGCATGCTTTGCTGTTGTTGGAATGTAATAGACTGGAAATCGTCATTTTATTAAAACTTTAACATTGTTCTTTTGAAAGTAAACAATTTAGCAAGTAATTTGGAGTTTATATTGTTATCAGCTATGAAAATGTTTACAGCATTAAATTACTTTTAAATTTTTAAGAAGAACATTTACATATATAAAATCCTCAAGTTAATTTATTGTACGAAGTTTATAATAAAAGATACCAAACAAAAAGTTTCGAAAGTTCCCAAAAACATTTCCCCTGCAGCTGTTTGTGATGAAAGGGTGTCATTCCTGTCCTCAAATGCCCTTTCCATAACTTTAAGTGGCAAAATAAATTTTCATGACAGTGTCAATTTTAAACTCTGTAAGTGACCAGACAAAAATAATCCATGACATAGTTCGCCTCATATTTTTCCAAAATGGAACAATCAAAACATATCTTCGCTGCCACCAATATGAATTGAAGGAATTCTTTAAGAACTAGAACTACAATAAAGCTTCAAATCATTCTATATGTTGTTTTATTGGTTTTAAATGTGTTAAGATTTCTAGTACCAAATTATCTGTTGCAATTGTTTATTTTAAAGGCATTTGTTAATAATGAGATTTTTTTTAAATTGGTCTAATAGATTACATGATTCTCGTAAACCTAAATAAAAAATATGATAAATGCTCACAAAATCTAATTCTTTTAAAAATAAATCATTCTGTTTAAGGAAATTATATACCCGATGAAACACACTTAGGTTTTGAAAATATTCGTGCATTTCTTAGATATCACTTTTTTGTTATGGCTTATATTGTTCATTTCCCTTAGTAGACTTGAAAAATACGTAATCTAATAAAAATTATAAACGATCTCTTAAAAATTAATAATTAAATGTATTTAACAATTTTACTCGCTTTTATCTGTTAAAAAATATTCATCATTTTAAAACATTTTTATGACGAATACCATAAACGTACAATAAAACTTTAGTTTCAGGATTTTTATTTAGAATAGGTTGATTTGCGAACTTTTTCGTTCAAAATTTTTGTTGCATAAATAATCTTCCTAAAACCTTGTTCATCACTGGTTAATGAAAGTTTCTGTGCGTTGCTTAATGCTTTAATTCTGTAACGTTTGGCAGACCTATAACGACTTCAAGAACAGGGCCACTTTCCTGTTCACGGGAACACTTTAATTTTTATTTACAAGCCTTATATATGTACAGAAATAACAGTGGTTAATACAAAATTATTTACAAAAAAAAAATCTAAATTAAAAATTTTAATTTGATTCACAATTGCAGTTCCCTCAAGGGCGGAGATTTGCAGAGTTCTCGCATCTACATCGAATCTCAAAACACGTGTTCAGCGGAAGACCCTAATTATCTAAAGCCACGATGCAATGAAACCACAAGACTCACTTTGGAAACAGGCGGAAACTCCGACCGTGGTCTGTCATTTCAAAGAAAATAGAAACACAGCACTTGTCGACTCATTGCAGAACTTTGTTCTTCTCCAAAACCTTCTTTTAAGAAAATCCGTTAAGAAGGGATGAAGAGTAGACATTTTCTCAGCTCATGATCTATCAACAGTCAGGATCAAACAACTCATAGCGTAATCTCCATCCTGTAATTGTTTCGACCTGTGAAGGTCGCCTACTTGCAGACAATAGCTAATTGCATGATATATCGTTATTCATGACACTGATTATCTCCTATCAGATTTGAATGACAAGCTGTTCTCAATTACAAAACACTAATTGCATGTAATATAACTACCACAACACTGCTTATCTGCCGTCAGATTTGAGTGATAGGTTGTTATAATATCCAAACTCTTAAGGTGAGAAAAAATATTATTAAGAGAACCAAATTTAGTTCTATATTATTAGATTATTAACTGAACTAAGAATTTATAATAGTTTTAATAAAGTTTGTGAGTTTTTTAGATGTCCCTTATGATAGAGATTACTTGTTTCATCTCCCTTAAAAAAGCTTTGAAGAATGCGTTTTCTAATTAAAAATTATAAGCGATTGTTTAAAAATTATTAATTAAATACTTTTATCAATTAATTTTACTCACTTTTATCTTTCGAAAAAAACTTTATTCATCATTTAAAACATTTTTTTATGAAACAATTATTATTAATAGTTATCTGAAAGCAACTACAACACATGTCGTTAACTAAATTGGTTTCCTCGGAAATAATTAATGTTTTATCTCTGAAAGTAGGAAATGGAGTTCTGCTATTGTTAAGAGAAAATTTTAAAAAAAGGTTTAGACTAGCTTAATGTAAAAGCTAATTCGAACACGAAACCTTAAACATTGAAGTTGCTGATAAGCAATGCAGTTTATACTAAACCGAGATAGTATTGAAAAAGTGCATTAATTAAAAAGGTGAAACAGAGAAAACTATTTAACGAAATTTATCATTGAATTATAACAAACGCAATGATGCAATGTTTTACAATAAATTTCAGAAAGGTACCATTATTTATTATCTTAACGATCAGTTTCATTTCTGTATACTATCAAAGTTATTAGCTATTGGATGTTTTTGTCAGTCTATATTTTAGGTTAGTAGCTAGCGAGTGGCTAGCGCTCTGGCGCACGGTACCACAGGTTTCGGGTTCGAGTCCCGGCGGTGCCATGGATGTTTGTAGTGGTTCGGAATCCACTTTAAACTGTAGGTTCCGGTCTAATAGTATCGTAGAGCGTTGCGGGGGCATGGTTACTCCGCGTCCGTGGCTTATCTTCAACTTACACGCGCCCCCTGGGTAATGCAAAGTGAATACGCCTGTGCAGCGCTTGCCTTAAGGCCTCCAAGACCAGCTGTCTCAGTGTTTGCCAGCTGCATTAGAAAGAAAAAAATATATATTTTAGGTTTACAAAGTCTGTGTCTCAATATATTTGGCTGATATATTGGAGAAAAAAATGAATAACTTTCTCTGTGGCCTATCTTACCATAAAGGCGGTTAGACACTCTGCACAAATGGCAAGGAACTAAAAACAGTGACGGCAACAAGAGACATTAATCTGAGACCTTCTGCAAGTTCAACGCTATTACAAATGGATCACGAATCGAGCATCTATTGTATTTTGAGATAAAAAAAATAAATAAATAAATAAATAGTAATCTCAATTGACATAGTTATTTCTTCATCTTTTGTCTATAAATTTTTTTCTACATATAAAATAAAATAATTTAGAAGCTATTAATCCATATTAGCCGGAATGCGATTTTATCTTCCATACATGCATGTAACACAAATATATTTTTTTATCAAAAACGCTCCAATAAGATTTTTCCTAAGTAATACCAATATCAGCTTTATCTATGCTTTTCATCCTGACTATTACAGATATAATACAATACTGGATTTAATATGCTACGAATCCTAACATTAAAAATTAATTACATGTAGTCAAATACTCGAATTAAAACTCTTTTTAAATACACATGAATATGCTAATTTTTATGTATTTCCATCTTATTGATTGCTACCAAACCCTCAAAAGTCCACTGCAAATGCAGCAATATCAATATAACTTTTATGCAAATACACTAAAATTGAATGCTGAAATTAATAATCCATTGTAAATAAAAAAGAAAATGCTTAAATCCTAGGAAAATATGCATCCACCTCAATATTTAATGGCAAAAGTTTTCTGGTATTTGCTTAGTTTTAAAGAAAGGATTTAGAATCCAATTTTATTGGATGTTTCAAGCCATTAATTTAAAATCTGAACACATCTCAGCAAAAATATCCATCTCTTTAGTTGCTGAATAGCAAATCCTTGGAAGCTCCCATCTTTAAAACTTGATAGAACGTTTCATGTTAAAGAGAGAAACCATTTCAAGATTAGAGTTATCACATTTAAACTTTTCAAAGTCTTAAATCTGACTGAGAATTTAAAAAAAAGATTTCTAAATGAAAAAGATCTGAACTCTATCGAAGACGTTCCATCAATCTTAATTCCTATATGTGTAATTTTTCACAAATGTATCGATTAAACCTTTAGAGACAGTTGAGCAACAAAATCTTTCCCAGAAAGGAGTGGAATTTGCCCGAAAAGCAATGCTTTCGCTAATCTCTCCTTCGTTACGAGAACTCTAAGCAATTTATGTGGAAGTATGACCATTATTCAACGTTGGCATTTTGCTTTTATAATGTGAAATTGCGTTGGAAATCTAGTTAATCTTTTAAATCTATTGTTTTTATCTATTTAAATATATTTTAAGCTAATCATAATAAACTATAAATTAGTTGAATGGAAACATGAAAAGTGAATATGTAATTTAATTTTAAAAAAATATATCAATATGAAATATAACAAGCAATTTTTAAAGTAATAACATCACAAGTAATAGCTTTAATACATGGCTGAAATATTTCGATTTACAGATTTGATTTTAAAATATATACCACACAGTAAATCTCGGTATAGCAAGAAAACAAAAATTTTTTTAGAAATTCGACTTTATTCTACATTCCGTCCTTCAAGAATGACACATTCCATGCCAACGTTTATCTAACTTTTTGATGCCTTTTTTGAAGAATGCTCTCAAAATAGGCCTCAGGTTCGGCAATCACTTCTTCATCTGGAGCCAAATTTCTTTCACTGGTTTATCTTGTTGATGTTACAAAATGCTAGTAGCCGCTGGGGTCCAGATCTGGAGAGCATGGTGGATTATGCAATTCGCAGCTTAATTCATTCACTTTAACCATTGTTTCCATCAATTTGTGCCACGGAGCATTGTCTTGATGAAACATCACTTATTTCTTTACTTGGTGAGGCCTTTTTCTTGATTTCTACACTCAATTGATCCAGTAATGCCATGTAATATCAATGATGATGATTTTATCAGCAATACGTAAC
>BPLR01007007.1:0-79095 GCA_021605095.1 Caerostris extrusa | reverse complement strand
GAACTCTAGACAATATGTAAATTTTTCATTTTAGAATTTATTTTATTCAATCTTATAACTTCCAGCTTATGAGTCAAATGTATAGAGTGGTTTTGAAACATAAGCTGTTTTGCTCAAAGTAAAAAAGATATCATGTCTGATTCATCACAGTTACAAAGTTATGCTCCTTTCAAAAATTAAATCCAAAAACCCAAATTTGATTTAACACCTTGCTTTTCACTAATATGTGGATACATGACTACATCATGAGATGAAGGTTGTAAATTCACTTTAAAATTCATTTCTGAATTTGTAGAATATCTCGGTTAGAGTTGTAAATCCCCAAAAATGGACAAAGTTATAAATCAGTTATTCAAAGAATGGTGCTGCCATAATGCAAAATGATTGTTTCTTAGGAAAATTAAAAGTATATGGATACTGTAATTTTCTGAGTTGGCACTCTTTACCCTAAGTAATGTAATAAATATAGCTTGAGGTAATTTTGAGTGAAACCTCCTGAAATAGTGGAGCTGCTTCTTTTAAAAATGATAAAAGCATTCTTAAAATGATAGTAGTAGTTTCTATTTGAAAAGGGCAGGGGGAAGAATGTCCCTACTTATAATTATTTTAATGTTATTTATAAAATGAGATTATTGTTGTGGTCACCATCTTTTACCCAAATCTTTAACCCTTATTTCTCTCTAAGTATGATATCAAAAATGATGAATAGGTTTAGAAATCAGAAATATTTTGTTCAAGCATGTTGATAAAAATGAGATCTCATTATTTAGAATTACACAAAATATAATTTTAGGTATTATGATTCAGGTTGAAATAATGGTATGGTATGGTAATACAGGCGATTAAAGTAGGGTGCAATAAGAGAGAGTATGCCCACTCCAACTCAAGGCCGGGGGTGATGCGCCTTGGAGAAGGTGACATTAAAAGGATTTATTTGATCCCTAAATCTATTACAAAATAAGTAATGTGCTACTAAAAATCTTTTAGAAAACATGTAAACAGAAACCCCATATTTGTGAAAATTCATGTCACATTCCTCCTTCCCAAAACTTTACAGAGCTTAAAACAAACTGTAAAAAGCACCATGGTATGGTCTATAATATAATATATTGACAATTTCAACTATATCTATCTATGAAAACCTATATGCAACTATATTTATTTTGAAATATGGTGGTTGAATACTTTTATGTTTTTAGTGAAGAGATGAACATATACTGTGATGACCTTCAACTTGATGTGCTCAAACAAAGTAAATGATATGAAACACAAATTGAAGCCTGGAGTAGCATGCTTTTCTCCTTTAATTTTATTTCTTTCAAAAATATTGACACCTGAATATTTAAAAAAATAAAGCAGGCTGACATTCAGTGTTATATATTTTTACTTTTATTGTATAATTATTTGTCATAGTTTTTTATGGTTTCTCCTGATTAATAAGCTTCTATAATCATTTTCACATCTAGCCACATTATCATTTTCTTCCAAAACCTTTTTATTTTTCTTCTTGCACTGAATAGAAAATTTATTAGTAGAGTCCTACTGAAATTTAGAGTCATATTGTCATTGAAGAAATCAGTGTTAATGACATTTCATTTTATCTCAAGTATATTGATACATTTTCAGAAATTTAAAGTGCCATTTACCACAATATCCCATACTTGTTGCTGTCAAACATACTCGTAACATAAAACTACATGAATTATTTTGAGTATATAAAGTATTCGGATAACAAATCTTTTCCAATTTCCTTGTATGGAATATTAAGGTTTCATCACACCATTAATATTTACATTCTTGGTTATTATTACCTACATTTCTTTTACTTCATTATATTTATTGTGTTCATCTATAAATATTTTGTACTAATCAATTCTGTTACTATTTTTGTCACGAGTAACATAGTTATGTAATAAAAATATCAAAAGAAGCACATAAAATCAATGAATAATTATGATAATCAAAAGCTTTACTTTCAATTCTTTGCAACAAAAGATTATTTACTCATAAAATATTTTTTTTTTTATGTCGTTGTAAAATCAATTAGATCTTCATGCTTTCTTTCTTCTGAACAGTTTTTGAAATCACCTTTTCTTTACACCAAACAATTATAATTTTTTACTCCTTTCATATAGCTATAATCTTTTATGCAATATATGTAACAGTGTTTGCATAAATTTTTAGTGATATACAGCTTCATAGAATCTTTTAAAAGTTATACTCATGTTATTCACAGAACAGCTTTAAGAGAACTGTTCTGTTCTGCTATAGCATCCATCTATTAACCTTTTAAGATTATTACTTTTTGGTGAGAATCTTCATGCAATTTATTCATACCAATTACAGCATGATCATCAATGACTCAAGTCATTGATGATCACACTGTAATTAGTATAGATAGTCTGCAGAGAAATAACTATCAAGCTGAGAATTAATTTTTTTTTTTATTAGAATAGTTACAACTTGTAGTTTATCCATTTTTCATACTAAGCACTGTATATAAACACTACTAAGAAATGAAGTGCAGTATTCTGAGTGAGGTAGGAAAATAAACCCAAAATACTTCTGGAGGGAATGACCAATTGAATAATGCAATAAAACATTGTGGCTGCTAAATGGGTTTAACCTTCAAACATTCATTTTCAAAGATTGTAGAATTTTATATTAAAGCAAAAAAAAAAATAAAAGATCCAGAAAAATCCTTTTCAACATATATGACTTATTCTAAACATGGTGATTTGTTACAAAAAAAATACATCCTGTCTAAATTAAAATTAGTACAACTTGACTTGAATCTAATTTTTTTCACAATAAAACACGATTTAAACCAATAGTAATTAATAAAATAATTTTCATAATCTTGAATTAAAAATAAAATATCATTAAAAAACCAGAGAAAATCAATTTTCAATAACAATATTGAACAACCTCTCCATTTAAAATTGAAACAGAATAATGAACTTTTTATTGTTATTTAAAGAAAAAAACTTTTCATATAAAATTACACTTTTCCACAATTCTTCCATTTTTAAAAATATATGCAAGCAGCTGAAATTTTATAATAAACTAGCATGAAATGATGATTTTTAAGGAGGCACTGATAATTTAATATTTTTTGAATGCTTATTAAATTGTGGTTAGCTGGCCTTTTAAGCTAGAAAAAATAAAACTCAAAATAATGTACTTGTCCCTAACTTTTCATTTTCAACTTAAGTACTTTCAAAAAATTAACTTAAAAATACTTTCCTTTTTTCTATTCATGTAAATGAAACACTGATATTTTTACATTATTTAACTTTTTTTAATTGAAACAAATATCACATATTTCCTGTAGATTAAATGCTTTAATTTACTACTAAGCTATAATTTTAATGAGTAAGTTTATTGATAAAATAGGCATTAGCTATATAACTACTTCAAAAATTTCACTTTAATGACAAATTGTTAATTATATAATTGTTTAATGTTAATTTTATAAAACATTGAAAAAAATATTCTTTAAAAGTAGAATCTGGTAATCTAGTTATATTATGTAGCTTAATAAACTATATTGAATAGTACATATCAAATTTTACTGGATACACCTATTTTACATTGTAATATATATATATAAGCTTATATGTTAGGACTTAAAAAAATAGTTTTAATATGTGACACATTATTTTATTTAACAATGTATTAAGGTTTATTTTGAAAGAAAACTTATTTTATACTGATTTTACTACACTGGAACCCTAATAAAAAAATTTTAAAATAGTAAAATGCAATATGATTGAATGTTTACGTCAATAACATATTCAAGCTTTTCTTATTAACAAACTTTGAATTTAAATATTATAAAAGAAAACATGAATGTCTCGTTCTAATATATTGTATCGTAAAAATTAAAGTTTAAAATCTCAAACTTATTTACTCGGATACAATTTAGAGAGTAAAAAATAGATAATCGTTTGTATTTGATACAAGTCCCTGGAATAAATGAAAGTGGAAAAAGAAAATTTTGAAGACTCATTATAGAAATTGTTTTAGAAAAATCTTATATATGTAATTTAATATCCCAATAAAAATAATATAAGCTTATAAAATATTACGAGTGTTAAGAAGACAAATGGATTAATTTCAAATTAAATATACTGGTATTTAAATTTTAATGTATGACAAATACTTATAATATGTATAACATTTTTATTTCAACAATGCCATATGAAATTGATAACAAATAATATGCATATGAAGTTTTCAGAACTGAAAAACTTCTCTTTAATTACTTCTTATTTTATTCATATTCTAAAAAACTTACACAATTCTAGTTACAAGATGATTAACAATTAAGAGCTATTATTTTGTTCCAGTATTTTTTTCACTGCTTCCTCATCTGTATTCATAGCAGTCAATTTTTTACCTATTCTTTCATGAACTTCTAAATATTTAGCTACACATCTATCTAAGCATACACTCTCTCCTTTAGAAAGTTCTGCCTCACTATATTTAGGAGCAATGCATTTTCGATTACATGCTCCTGTCATACGGTTATACATATCCGACATCATTTCCAATTCCAAGTTCTGCACCAATTCCAACTTTGAAGCATCTAGTTGTATAGCAGGATTGGCAGCCATTATTAATAATACGTAAATATATTCTTTTTAAGAAGATAAAGAGGTTTTTTTTTTATATAAAAACAAATTCAAACTGATATTAGATAGATTTTGACAATCGAGCTTCAGCCATACGTTGGCGAGATTTCATAGAATCTGCTCTTTGTTTAACAACCCTTTTTTTGACAAGAAAAAATGATGTTACTCCAGTCACAGCAAATGTTACACTGAAAAGAAAAATTTTTATTTAGTTAATTGAAAAATAATGCAGCTATTTATATATTAATGTATGCTCAAAAATTTAATAATAATTAAATAAAAATAAGATACTTAGATGACAAGCAGGAAATTGGATTGTAAAAATAGTTTAAATATAAAAATTAATTTATAACCAAAAATAAAAATATTTAAATATCAAAAATAAAAAGTATTAAATGTACATTAACTTGTGCAAAAATTATTATCCGAGTCATGACAAATATGTAGTTCATATTTTCTTTTGCTTTTTTTACTAATCAATTTGCAATTCACAGAATTTAGTCAGAAATTAATATCTAACATTATCATTCATTTCACCAACTTTCAGATGGTAAAATATAAGAAAATTGTTTAGAAAGAAACAGATATCTTAAAATGATTTTTCAAAAATTCTTCTCAGATCAGCAAGCCCAAAATAATTTAGATCAATTTTTGCTGAGATTTTATGTATCATATAATTAAAGTAAGTAATATAATATTGCCTGATAATTGAAATAAAATGTTTTTCATTAACCAATACCACTGTAAAACTTATCTTTTAATAATTTTATCTGCCTATTTCCCATCTAGCATTTTTAACACATTATTTAACAAATTTACTAGAGATTTCATTCTATATATCTAATAACAAGGAAATTGCATGATGAATTTCAGATGATTTGAATTGCAAAATTACATTTGGTTTCTCAAAGGTTGGAATTATTTCCTCACTGTTAATAGAAAGCTTCCCTCTAAGGATTTCTCCTTTTTCTCTCTGTATTAAAAATAAATTCATTATATATGAACTTATTATTTTTGCAGGAAAATGTAGAATTTTACTGATTTACTATAAATTTACCAACAACTTTAAAAAATTACTCAAAATTTATACAGTGTATGGCCAAACCATATAATTTGACAACTATGTTAATGTTATTTTAGCAAAATTACAGAAGTTGAATTTTTAAAATTCCCATACACTTTTGAGTATTTGTTTAAGGGGCCGAGTGGCTAGTGCTCGGTATCACAGGTTTCAGGTTCAAATCCTGCCGGTGCCATGGATGTTTGTAGTGGTTCGGAATCCACTTTAAACCGTAGGTCATAGTCCATATGACCATAGAGTGTTATAGAGCCTAATCAGACTTCTCACCCACATCATTCCCAAACTGTAAAAGGGGCAACTCAGCTCAATGCACAGTGATGTGGTATGGTATAGTAGTAGTATTTGTTTAAGTCCTTGAAAATATTGTGATGAATTGCTTTTTAGTAATTATTTTTTTAAGCTAGAAAAAATAAAAAGATTTAAACTATCCATTTCTTACCTGGCTTTCTCATATTGAGCAATAATAGTAAGAATCTGGCTATACTTGCATATTGTAGCTTTAAATTTAAAAAAATAATCTTAATCATCTCAGTATGATGATTGTTTGTCATTTGGTAAAACATTAATCCTTTGATGCCAAACACAAAAACCATACCACAATACCAGTTTACAAGCGAACATGCATAAATTCCATTCACATTGGTCCTTTAAGTCATCTCAATACTTTAGCTCAAAATAAGGATACAGCTTTACAATTAGAAAGTAAGTTTACAGGATGAGTCATAATAGATTAAAATGAACAGAGAATTTCTATGTAGAAGCCTAACAAGAAATAATTATTCCCTTTGGCATGAAAAGAGACCTGGCAAAATCAGACCCAAAAATTCTACATCTTCTCATTATGTATATTTCAAATTTAGCTAATGCATAAATTATGCAATTTTGAACAAGAAATGCAAAGGATGATTTTCCCAATGAATGTGGGTCAAAATAAATTCATACTAAAGATGCCAAAAACGAATCAATAGAATTTATACAAAAACAATGTTAATAGGTAAAATTAAAATATGTTTTCACAATTTAAAATTTAATTAAAATTTCCTCATATAATTAAAAACTTCAATAGCATATACAACATGAATTATAATTACTCAAATTAACTATTGAGCTTATAATTACTCAATTTACATTTAAGAGAAAGCAAAACTCAATCATAAGTAACTAGAAGTGTAGTTTCCTTTGATTTGGGTATCTCTAACACAATATTAATATATTTTACATCCTGAATGTATCTTTATAAAAAATTGAAAAGAATGGATTTCAAATCTATATGAAAAAATTTATTTTTTAATATAACAATGGTTCAGAATTATAAATCAAAAAATTTACTTTATGTAATACAAAGTTCAATTTTCTTAAAAAGTATTCTAGTGCTAGTAAAAGTAAGTAAAAAAAAAAGTATTCTAGCACAGTACAAATGCAAGAAATAATGGCAATGCGATTCATTTTCTGTTGCAATTTGTTTCTAATGACTGCAAATCAAAAGAATCATTAGCTTATTCAAAAATCAAATTGGATACAAAAGTTTTACAAATGAGGCACGAAAAATCTAAAAAGAAAACTTAGTACTTAAGTTTTGAGAACTATTATAATAATATTAATAATATACAAAAGACAATAAAATTCTTCTATTATCATAAGTCTCAGCTGAAATACAGTTTTTTCTTATGAAGTAGTACTACATAAAAAAATAAATAAATGAATAAAATTCAACTATAATGCAAATTTTGCTAAGTTATATTAAAGTTAAGTTTTGCTAAATTATATGATTTATTCTGTCACACATGCAACAAACTTATAATTTCTAAATCGTGTAAATTAAAAATTTGGAATGGGAATCGAAATTACGAGCATTACCGGCGTTCTTCAACTTTAATTCATTGTTACGTAATGTACAAAAATTTACTAAGCAAAAATAAATTTTGAATTAATGTGAAATATAACTGATTTGATATTCTCGAAGCAATCTGTAATAGATAAATATAATTACCCTATAATATTTATTTTCGTAATGCTACTCCAAGCCATCAGCAATAATCATTATAAGACAAATCTTGAAAAATATATCATACCTTAAGAAAAAGTAGAAAGAAATCTCAATAAAAGTACTATAAATAAAGAAATTACTACAGACAATAAAAAAACTATAAAATACTTTTAATAAATGTAAAAAATTAACTACCACATGATTAAATACTTACATCAATTCCAGAAGTCGTCTTTTATTTCACAGTTTGCAGTTACATTTCATGAGAAAGTATACATTTTTATCATGAGGGCTTTAGCTCCATCTGCTGTTTAAATGCATAGCGAAAAGCGATTATTTGATAAGTCATCACAAATCAGTTATATCAATGAAATTCTTTTTTATGACTTTTGAAATAAATATATAAAAAAATAATGTTCAAATAGTGCTAGAAACTAAAAAGAATCTAATGAGTTTAAATAACTGGTATTTTCTCCTGTTAGTTGTCAATCTATGCCAACAGTTGATAGTAAGCCTCTAATAACTAAATTGAAATTCTAGATATTAAAAAACCAACTAACCTGTAGGAATCAGTGAAGCTTCATATAAATTTTTTTTAATGTTGTTTTTAAAAGCTGGCATTTCAAGTTGAAGTCAGTAGAAAGGCAAAGATTAACAAATTCAGAGTTAGCCGTAGTGCAACCAATGAAGCCTGCTCCATTGCATTCATATTTTGCATTCACAGTTTTCGGTTAACATCTTCAGAGGTGGCTTTTAGGAGGAAAGACACTCACCAAATAATATGGAAGGACTTTCCATTCTACAAATTTATCATACTCATTTCCGGTAAAGATCCAGTTTTCGATTGACTTTTGTGTTCCGAAGTTTTTCTACTAATTGTGTTTCGAATCTTGCTCGTTACTTCATAAATCCAATGAACTATCCATCACGCATTCCTCTCTTTGTACTCAAAAATATGAAATAAAATGACCAAAAAGGGTTTTTCAATAAACATTTTTTTGTTTAATTATAATTATGGACGAACATTTAAGGTTTTCATTAATATAGGGATAAATAATTTTGTGAGAATTTATTGTGAACTTATTGAACATAAAATGAGGAATGAAAAGATCGCTGAAATTCAAATTTCATAAAAAAGAAGAACTTTATGTTATGGTATTCATTTTCATCGATGTAATCCATAATTTCCAAAAAAATTTATTATTGATGTACAGTTGAGAGTTCTGAGTTATTCGTGGTAATTTCATCAAACTATAAATTATTGTGTTTCAGCATCGAAAACCTTATTTTCCCTGAAAATTATCTCAAAAACGAGATTGTTTTTATATAATAATCCATTTTTAATACTTTTATTTGTGGTAATTTTTCCTGTGTATGATTGTATTCATACTTACTTGCGGTGTATGAGAATATTACCTTTTACGAGATGCTGAAAAAAATGAGACATTAATGAAATAATTTTTAATAGGACATTAGTAATGTGTTCAATTGTACAAAGGATAACTTATTGCACGTGATTTTTATTGAAATTAAATTTTATGCATTTATTTATTATAAAAAAAGCCAATTGCTTGCAGACTTTTTTTAGAAAATTGGATTATTTCTCGATTATTTGTAAAATCTTTATTACTTTTGAAAGAGTTATCACCAGAACTCCTTTACACCAAATAAAGATATAATATATTATACATATATGCTTACCTGGGAGGATATTTTCTACTTGAAAGAAAATATTTCACTTTCACGGTCTACACAGCTAAGAATTCAGACATGTTTGATTTGATGTTCGATTGGGAGCTAAATGAGTAATGTGTAGCGTCGTTTACACTTTATTGTATACACTTTTCGCTATCGTGTACACTTTTTTATAAGTGTTTATTTTAGTGTGTAACTATTATTTTAATGATTTTAATGACTTTCAATTGATGCTATTTTGTGTATTACAATGGATAAGTGTTTGAAAGCTGATATTATTAAGAGATATTTAATATAATATATTATTATAATTTAAATTTAACCTTCTGAGCCGGAAGATGCAAGCAATATGAAGCAGTATGAGAATGATTTAAAAGCGAAAGGCTAAAAAAAAAAAAGAAAGGGAACTGCAACAAAAATGCTGGTTGAAAAGAGAAAATATTGTAATGAATACTTTGTCAAATGAATTTTCAATAACGAGGATGTAGGCTGTCCCAAATTACAAGTTGTTAAAAGAAAGATTTTGACGAACGATGTCATGAAACCATATTTATTAATAAGCCATCTAGAGCAAAGCATTGAATTTATAAACATAAAGACGTTATTTTTTTCGGTGACCATCAAATGGTCTTAATATAACATATTTTATATTATCGTCAAACAAAGTTAAAGGGGATGCGATTGAAGATGTAACAGAATAAGTTATAATATTGCTAAAAGCAGTAAAAACCACATATTTGCTGAAATTTTGTTATTGTATTGAAGATGCTGTTTGGAATATGTTGAGTAAGATCAGGTTCGAAAAATTAACGATTTTACTTCTCAAACAATTCAGTTTCTCGAAAAATTATCGACATGTCTGATGAAATTATACAACAAATAAAAAATATGACATAGTAATTAAAGAAAAATAAAAACAATACCCTTTCTTTTCAATAAAAGTGGATGAAAGCATGATGTTTATAGTCCAATAATTTTACATGTTACTGAAAGTTATTATCAAGACAAAGAGCTTGAAGGATATCTTCTACTTTGCTATCCTCTCTTTGAAAGATGCACAGAAAAAAGAACATATTTAATGGGGATGGGTTATTTCAATCAAAAAGTATTGATTGGGCCAGTTGCTATAATGTTTGCATGGATGGTAGAAAATCTGTCTAGCTGTTACACAAAGTTATTTGGTTGTATCACAGAAATTGCTCCCCATGTTGTTTGAAGCTATTACTGTATCCCCTGACAAAGCCTATGTCCAAACTCCTGACCCATATAAGGAAAGAAGTTCTCAAGCTGTAAAAGTTGTTAATTTTATTAAAAACCAATTAAACAAACTCTTATTAATATTCAGATATTTATGTGAATGGATGAATAAGTTTATACAAAATATTTCTTCAATCTTTGAAGTTAGTTGATTTCCGTGAAGAAAAGTATTCACAAGATTTTTGAATAAAGACATAAAATTCGGTTTTATTTATTTATTTTATGACTACTTTTCTCAGTTGAGTTTTAAATTTCAGTTTCATGCATAAAAAGTGGCTTCGACAATATCTGATATTTTTTAAACCTATCTGATATTTTTTCATAAATAAATAAGCTTAGCTTAAATTGCAAAACAATTCAATAAGATATTTGATAAAATTGAGTTTATGATCAGGAAATTGAAGTTTTGGTAATTTTGTACCGAAAGAGACCAGTGTGAAGTTTTTAAAACACTTCACAGTTTCGTATGCTATAATCCTCAAAAAGAGTAAAAATAGTATTATAATAGTTCATTTAAGTACCCCAGGTGCTCTTTAGACAATTTTTTTCCAAACTGAATCAGTAAAGATAATTAGAATTTTAATACATTCGATTAATTCTTCTGTCAACAAGCAGAAAAATTATCGGCTTCTTAAAAAGCGATGAGTGAATTTTTTTTTTTTTTTTTATTATTAATTCCTCTTTACAGTCTGATTTCACAAAAAGAAATCTCATTTATTTCTGGGTATTAGAGAAAAAGAAGAGTATCATGAACTCAAGTTGTAAAAGTTATAAAATATTTATTGCTAATCACGAAGCAGAGGCTGTCGAAAGGTATCTATCGTCTTATGCATGTATTAGAAATAAATCTAAATAAGCTTAAACTTTTCCAGATTTTAAACTATATATCTTTATTTGAAATCAACTTTAAAAAAAAAAAATAATCTCATAAAACAAATTTAAAGATTGCATTGGAATTTTTGGAAATCAAGTTCGGAAACTTATTTGTCACGTTAAAAAATTGTTGCGAATTTTCGTCATAAGTGTACACGATTTTAAATTTACTATGATACTATTTGTTTTTGATGTCAAGCTAATATTTAAAAAAAAATTAAATAAAGTGTAAAATGTAAAATAAAAGCTAGAAGTGTTATCTATTAGATTTATTTAGTAAATTTGCTAATTAACCTAAGAACATAATTGCATAACTAACAGGGTGGAGTGAGAAGTCGGCTAAGAATTTTCAACTCCTGATCCTTGAATCGGATTTTTATACCAATTTCTGACCCTTTAACGTAATTTTATGAACTGTGACTATTTACTAATGAATTTAGAAAAATGGAATAAATTAAATGATTTTTATTGCATTCAAATATCTGTAAAAATATTTTCACTGAACAAAGCATTTTTTTTTTTTTCAATTTTAAAAGATTGTATTTGCCCTCAGTTAAAGACATTCTTATATTCTAAATTTGTACTAAAAATAAACTTGCTAAACAATATATATATATATATATATATATATTATATATATTTCTTCTTTTTACGTACAAAGATGGATTAGGATATATGTGAGAGAAATAGGAGGATACTCATAAATAAAAGTTTTATTAAGGGAGTACATGAGAGAAAAACTGCTACATTTCTTCTGCTGTATTGCAGTATTCAGTTATTTTTAACTAAACAGGAAGTAAAACAATGCTCATAGTATCTCAAATTCGATACAGATGTACAAGAAGTGTCTGTTCAGCAGAGAACTATGTTTTCTTTATGTTATTGATTATGTGTACCAAATGGCTTAATTATTAATTTACTAATGGCTTTTTATAATATTGAATATGTGTGTATTTTGGTAGCATTAACAAAGAAAATCATCAGACAACTAAGTTCAGTTATAACAAACAAGTACCTTTTCTTTTTTTATTTAGCTTCAGAAATGATTGTTTAGATTTTAAAAGGAAAAAGTACTTTTGGGAATCGCTATTTTTTTTGAAATTTTAAAAATAAATTTAATATTAACTATCACTAATTCTGTTTAGTTTATTTCCATAAAAATATCTAAAAAATGTGTACTGCGTCTTATGATAATAAATGGCGTAATGGATTTTTAATCGTATTAAACGATTTCTTCTTTTGTGTATATTCAAATTAATAAGGTATTTAAAACTTTTGAGCCATATCAAATTTGAAATTATGACTAATTCTCACTGTTTTATTAGTTTATTTATTTATCTATCTATTTTTTATTTGTTTTTACACTACTAATTTTCATTATTATTTTCGTGATTTCTTCATTTTCCTTAAAGTTTAAGTCATTGAATATAAAATCATCTTGTCTTGATGAAGTATTATATTTATTCATAGTGTAGTGAATCTTGTCACAGTTTTATATGTTAACTGAGCTTCGTCATAATGGTGATATATTCTTTTGAACAAAGCACATAGTCAATAAAAAAGGAGAATTAATCAAAATAGAGCTTTTTCCTTTCAATGTTCCTGATTATTTGGAAGAATTATGAAAATAACATGTTCAAACATTTTTAAAGATTTTCTTTAAAGTTTTTATATTAAATAATTTATATTGCATAATTTCTGTAATACATAATTTATTTTAAAAATAGATTGGTAATATGAAAATTTAGTTATCAATAACTAGATCTCTTTATTCTGTACAGAGCTTACAAAAATTGAGCACTAATATTTATTACACAGTAATTATTAATGCTTCAAATCCTGCAAGCACTGGAAAATTGCTTTTTTGTTGTTTTGATTTTGAAATTTCATAAATTGAATGGAAATATTTTCTGGTATGAAATTAAAGTACATAATTACAATTATAAAAACAAAATACATGGCATTACCCTTATTAATCCACAAAAATGTTAAATATGCCAACGAATTCTTATTATTACGTATTTTGAATTTTTTTATTCAATGGTATTAGCGAATATTAGCGACATCTGTTGAAAATAAGTTTTATAATGTGACACATTTAAATGCGTCTCTATTTTTTTAATTGCTTATTGAAAATGATTTTAATGAAATTAAATTAGTTAAAAAACAAGAATTATTTCATCAAAAATATAATAACAATTGAGTAAGAATTTATTTCTGTTGAAAATTTAATTTTTGAAACAATATTTTTTATCTGTGATAAAAACCAAGCAATGTTTACCAATAAAAACAACAATTTAATAAATCAGAAGTATATTAAAAATTAAAATTAGATCTGTGCAATGATGAATTTATCAATAGAGAAAATTAAATTAAAAAAAAAATACTGAATAATTTTTTTGGTTTTATTTATTAGGAAAAATGATGTGTTTTTATACAAATCAATACTAATTTTTGTCACTCAAAACAGTATGATTATAAATTAATTGTTCGTTATTATTTATGTGCAAAACATAAATATTTATTTATTCTTTTGTTTGCAGTTATATGAATTAGGACACAAGAGTAACACTGCACAAAAATTATAATTTATTATATACAAATTTTATGTAAAATAAGTAAAAAAGAAATATGCCAAATAAATAATATAATACAGTTTTCATATTGCATGCCTGGTTACACAGTATGAGTTTGCCATTATCTTCATAATTTATATTTTGAAACATTAACATTTTTATAATTCTGGATCACATGTGAAACATAAAAATCGTTATATTGAATATTTTTAGAAAACAATGTAGTTGTAAAGTGCATTTAAAATAAATCATTCTAATTACTTTAAAATAACATATATAATTATATATTTTCTCAAATAAAATAAATAAATGCTTTAAATAATTTTGTCTCAATAAAATCTCTTATGATTAAAATTTTCACTTCTCACAATCATTTTAGCATGCTACTTATAAATATTGTCATTCGTTGTTTTTAAAATGGTATTTTGTCATAAACAGTAGCAATACTTTTTTAAAATAGCATCTTTAACACAAAGTGATTGGCTTCCATACAGATTGAGACGAGATACTGTACCTAACAGTGCAAATGTCATTTGCGGAGCAGTAATGCGAACTGTACCTTCAAATACGGCTCCACTAGGATTTACCTTGACGATGAGGGTTAAAATAGTATCATTCGCGGAATGTCCTTGATGCTCATAATCGGGAGACCACACTCGCGCGTCTTTTACGGTTTTAAGCTCGAGTTTTGCACATATATTACGAACAGGTTCTAGTAAAGAATTTACTTGATCGACAAGAAAGTCAGCTGCTATTAACACATCTCTATTGTCGGAGTCCAGTGGCAGAGATGGTTCGCAAGTACACCAGTGCTCCTCAATAGATGCCTCGTCACAAGACCTGTCCACTGGAACAGGTTCAAACAATGTCTGTGCTCGGTTTGTGAAATTACTAGCCAGTTCTTCGTTAACACCATCAGGGTTGGCAAAAGTAAAATTTTTCTGATGGTGAAGTATATTTACCAAGGTTGCGTGGAGATCAAACGGAGTTACAAGTCTGTGTGAATTAAATTTTAAAGCTTCTGCTTCTTTTGGATATTCTTCTTTGAATTTTGGAGGGAGTGCTATTAAAAGCATTGGCAATCTTTCTTCTAGTCTACCTATATATGTCTTTCTAATCTTTCCCCATCGCATGCCATGATCTCCCAGAATTATGGTTATAGTATTTTTGAGGGCTCCAGATTCGTGCAAAGTACGAAAGAACCTCTCGTATATATGATCCACAGAAGAACCCGTGTTTAGATAATCGTGAGTCATGCTATTTATCCATGAGAATGAAAAATATTTTCTGTCTTTAAAGTTGGAAGCAAAAGTTCTGTCCAATGAAGAATTGCTTCTGTTTCAGATGTAGAACCAACACATGCATAAGTGCTAAGTTGCTTATCCCTACCCAATGAATCTTCATAATATAACATAAAATGTCTAATGTAATAATCGGTGGGTTGGTAGTGGAATCCTTCCTTCACATAATTAAAAGACGACATGTGAGGAAAGTCTTCCGAGTAATGTGTCCTATATCCTTCTGCAGCAAATCTCTTCCATATGAAATTGCACTTGTCCAAAGGTTCATCCCTGGAGGCGTTCCAACAAACATGTTTAAGTTCTCTCTCATCATATCCTGTCAACAAAGGAATAAGATTAGGGAATGTGTTGTCTCCTACTTTATTAAAGCCGAACATTTCAATAGCATCCATCTCTTCAAGGAGATAACGAGAGGTCTTCTTAAGTTGCCTGTGCATGTTCATTCGAGACATGGCGTCCACTCCAATAATTAAGACACTGTATCCGGAAGAGTTGTGCTTGTTGCATCGTTCTTCGACGCTTGGTTTGTCATGGATGAAACTGTGGAAATCTTCGTAAAAGTTAGTTCCGTTTAAATAAGAACACACGACTCGAATAAATTCAAAATTTATTTCCGCTTTATCCTTGAGTGGAGTACCATATCGTTTCCTAAAATAAAGAAAAACAATTTATTTATTTTTAATAAAATTTGTTGCTGAAAAATAAAACATAACCAATTGATTAAAATTATCAAATAAAATAGATTTGCTATATATATTATTTAAAAATCATCATTCATTCACAGGAAATTATTTAAATATATTTTTAAATAAATATTTAAGTAAAATTTATTAATACACAGTCCAGTCACATTAATGTGACCACCTGTCAAAAGCTAGAATATACACTTTTGTATATTCTGGCTTTAAGTGGAGTGTGGAATGTGATATTAAGTGGTATTAAGTGGAATTCTTTCTTTATAAACACTCCACTGCAATGTGCTGCCACCTGCCTTTTGTGATTGGTTATTTCACGTTGATGTCGAAAGTAGGTAGTGGTCACATTAATGTGACTGGACTGTGTATTATCCAATAGAAAAGAATAAATAAAGTGGCTTTAAAAATATTTATCATTAGAAAATATTTAAGTTTGAAATATGCTCAACATTTATAATTAATGTAGAACTATTAATTCATAAATATATAAATAAATTAGCATGAAAAATACGCTAGTATTTATTATTTTATGGAATAAAAAATGTTGACCTGATTTATCATTTAGTATCATTAAAACATACTTATAATATAAACTATATTTATACTTATTCTTTTAATGGTAACTAAGTAATATAATCTTAAACTTTTGATGATCAATATAATTTGTAAATTAGTTACACGGGATAAATAAGAATAGAATTTCACGATGTTCTCACAAATGCCATGTTGTTCTAAATTCTGTAGTTCTAAATTTTTTTTTTTTTTAAATTCTAATTTTTTATTATTTTTATATTAAGTAATTTTTCTGAAAAATCAATCCTGTGTGTGTTAATAGAAAATAATGTATGACTTAAGTTTCTTTGAAAATAAAAAATAAAAAAATTGCCATTGATAAATTTTATTGAATGATAATGTTTAAATATTTCTCGAGTACAATACAAAAAGTGGCTGGCATATTAGAAGAATGTTCAACTCACTGAGCCGAGACTTGTCTGTGAATGTTTTCATTTTAGAAAGATATTTCCTTTTTTAAATTCAATTATATAGAAATAATTTCGTTTTATTTTTTTAATTCTAAAATTATACTCTAGTTTCTATTATGCTAGGAAAAAAATTTTTTTACGTAACTAGGATGAAAAAAAAAAATTAGTTACGATTATATTCGCATTACTTTTCTAAATAAAAGAACGATTTTTGAAACAACTTTTGATTATTAGAATAATTTTCTATTTTATTGAAAATCTACTTTAATTTGTTTAATGATACTTGAAATAAAATGAAAAAATAAATATTTTAATGAAAATAAAAAAATATAATAATAAAGTTATTAAGTTGTTTTTAAAAAAAAATCTGCAAAATATTTTTATTAGAAGCAAAATATGTTAATTTTTATATAGTTATCTGAAAATCACTTTGTATCTATTCTATGTAATAAAATAAATATTAGCTATAAAAACAAATGAAACAAATGTAATTTTTTTAGATGTATTGTGTTATGTATGTGTTTTGTGTTATCTGAAATATCTTATTGTTTCTCATCAAAAATAAACATAATAGTCTGTTCTTTGAAAAGCCAGTTGAATAAATCAGACAATTAAAAACTAAAGTTATAATTTGAAAAATAGACAAAAATGGTTTAAATTAGGAGTCTCCAAACTTTCCAGCCTTCGGGCCATATTGTTTACTCCAGTAAGTACCAAGGGCCAAAACCGTTTTAATTTTTCTGCCATTATCTATAATTTCTAGACTAGTCGCCGAGTTTGGCGGGATGTTCACTAGTTTACAATGTTAGTGGGACATATTTCAATGATTTGTTAGTTGTTATTCTTAGGTTAAATTTTCTGCGTATTATGCTTGTCATTAAACTTTACCTAGCAAGTCAATAAAACGGAGTTCTTATCATTCTGTGTTTTTTTTATCCAACTTATTACAGCAATAAGCTATTCGCTGTCGCGGGCCGGATTGATGACACTGGCGAGCCAGATTTGGCTCGCGGGCCGTAGTTTGGAGACCCCTGGTTTAAATTATTATTTTTCTATTATATAATAAGGAGTTATTTGCATTAATAGAAGTAAAAAAAAAATGTTTGACAAAATTGGATTTTAAAAATATTTTTAAATGTATGTTATGTATCAGAGCTATATTTCAGTACTCTAACAAAATTAAAACTAAAATTTCCCTAGTTTTAGAAATTGTTGAGAAATCTATTGAATTTTAAATAATCAACTATTATTTAGCATATAGAAAACGTAAATTTTTAAATCTATATAAATAAGAAAAAAAATATATCTGTATAATTTCACATTCAATCAGCAAAATATATATATTTATTAATGTATAGTAATTGTGTCAAGATTAAGATTCCTATATTCGAAACTGCTATCTTAGTTCCAAGCATTATAATTAATTTTTATTTCCTGAATGGTTGTGCTTCTGAAATAATATTTTATTTTTCATGTGTTTATCACCACTATTTATTCCTTCTGTATCTTATACTTTTCGTTACACTTATGCTTATGCTAGTTTACGTACTTCTTCTTCTTCATTGGATTAACAACCCCATGGTGAGCCAAGGCACTCTGCCTACTGGCAGATTTCGAGAAATGAGATGTTTTCTTTTTACAGAGTAAGGCTGTCAGCCCTATGTCCAACGCTCTACAGTCATATTAGACCGGGAGGGACCTAAAGTGGATTACGAACCACTACAAACATCCATGGCACCTCCGGGACACGAACCTGAAACCGACGACCCCGAGTGGAGTAGTTGCAATCCCCCATAACGTATTTTTTTCTTTGCTGTATTATAATTCATTGTACTCCCGTAATTCAATTAGTGTAATTTAAATATTTTTTTTCCTTTTATTATTGTTGTTATTTTTCCACCCTCACCTTTTTTTCTTTGCATTGAAAGTAAATCAATAATTATGACGGATAATTTGCAAAAAATAAAAAGTAAGACACTGTAATATTCGATTTGTAAAAGAGATATGCAAGTTCTTCAATTACTGAAACATTATCAAAATAATCCTCAAAAGTGTTCAAAAACATCTAAAATATATCGCATCTATATTATATATTATCCTAAATGTTATTTACAAAAAGTCATTTTGTTCTCGTTTTGAGTTTTTATGCAGAGCGTGGACTCTTTGCTCTTTAATTCATTAAAAAGTCATTTCGCAATATAGAAACCGAATTATGTTTGTCAGTTCGTGCAGATGGATTGTAACTGGGTGTGGTAGGGTTGAGATTTAAGACACAGGTTTTTGAGAACTTACAGCTTTATTTACACGCTTACAAACACCACACATGTACAATATGTAACACATTTAAAGACTTATAATTATTGATTTGTGGAAGTATTCTCTTCTAAGCCGAAAACCCGATACTCAGGTTCTGCGCGGGACGCGTAGAATATACTTCCTCTCCGCTTGAGATTCTGTAGGACAACTATTACGCAAGGTTGCATTGAATATATTTAATCTCGGGATGAGAGATTACAAACTAAACATTTCTCGGCGCCAGTGCTGGTTGCGCTGTACTACCTCTCGAGTGAGAGTCTCGAGGCCTACTGACCATTTCTCCTGAACGCCACAGGTAACCTCGGTAGTAATAATAATAAACACTTTGTTGGAAACTAAAAAAGGATTAAGCAAAAAAATTAATAAAATACAAATATGCTTACCCAATTTTATTATCAGACAAGCCATCACTCAACCTCATGATCTCCATATAGTGACAATCAATTTCAGAAATATTCAAATTGAGACTTTCAAGCACTTCATGATCTATATACAGCAAATTTCCTTCTGTTTTGGTTAAAGGCTCTTTCTCCTGTATTAAAAAAATATTTTTAAAATTTATTATATTATTAGAATTACGTTAGATAAAATATAGCATTTGGTAAAGTATTGCATTAGATAAATAATTGGTAAAATCACAGAACAGGGGCCGTTGAGATTTGGCATCAAAAATATTTTCGCCAAAGTGCGCAAAGTAGCGGGTGGCAATTGTAAATGTAGTAAATTGCAAACAGTACAAGACACTCGGTGTATCACATATGGCGACTAATCGCTCAGTTGTCACCATAACAATGTCGCCAAATCCCAATGGCCTTTATTTTGCGATTTGGCGAAATAATTTTGTATGGAAATATATAATTTGAAGAAAAAGTCTGAGTATTTATTAGAATAGTCAATTAAATCTTTCATCAATTCATTTTAATTTAAAATTTTAAAATGCAATTTCTTGATGCAAATTGATTATCATGTAAAATTTGTTCTCAATATTCGATGGTTAAAGAAATATGAAAATTTGTAAGCACATAGTCTTTATTAATTTTTTTTTTTAATTAAAAAAATATTCATCTATAAAACAATAAATCTGACTTTATTTTGGTCAGAATAAAATTTTTTATGTCGGTATATATTTATCGCTCAGTGATTGACAAAATCTGTGCATTGAGTTATTAATTAACCAGAGAAGAAGCTGCAATTATTAAGATTCCTGAAATAGTAGTTTGATAATGAATTAAGATTCTTAAATAATTTTTATTTCAGATTTTATTTTATCATAATGGAATAGAATTTAAAGAAAGAAAATACTGTAGAAATATACAGAATTTTGTTTCTTTTATCCATTTATTTTAATTTAAACACGTTTTTTTAATGTGTTGTGATGGTAATTTATATTACTCAATAATATGACTTCAAAAGAGTTTTGATATAATTTTTGCTTATCTTCCTTTTCGATAAGATTGTATTTTAGTTAATTTAATGAAATAAATTCTAGTATAAAATTTAGTAATTTTAGTATAAAATTTGTGAAATTTATTCTACTAACTAATTTTTAAAACACAACAGATCATTGCATGCATTCAAGAATTGTTAAAAATTACTATTATGATAATCAAAAATTTTATTTAGCAATCATTATTTTACTTATTGATTTTAAATATCGATTATATAAATTTTCTAAAATACTTATCATTATTTCTTTGAATTATTTTTACCATAAAAAAAAAAAATGTCAAGTGGAACTCTTTTTTTTTCCTATTAAAATGTACTGTGACCATAGTTTATTGGTTATTATAGATATAAGTGTAATTTTATAAAAATATATATCACTTATATAATTTATATTGCGTTAAATAAATTCTTACCCTAAAAGTTTTGTCATCTACCCCAAAAGTTTTTTGTCACAAAAGATAAATAGTAAAAATTATCAAATAAAAATTAATGTTGTGAAATTTCGTATAACTGTCGAAAATTACATGACATTGTACATGCATAGCATAAATATACCATTATGCGTGCAATAATTAAATTAAATTAGTTTTTAAATATAAATATTTTATTAAAATACTTAATTTATACTAAAACACATATTATTAAAATATGTTTTCAATATAAATTTAGAAAATATTTTCTTTAAATATAATGTTGTTAGAAAATAAGCTAAAAATAATTTTCTTTACATTTTGTTTTTTTAAAACATGCATAGAAAGTGCAAATGGAAAAGAAATTAAAATATTCCAACATGATAATCAATTTTAACTTAAACTTCTGCATTCCATTAATAGATAGCGCTGCTTTATCGTTTCTGCTTAAGAAGAGAGAATAAAATTTCATCGAGTTAGCGATTTAACTGTAACCG
Source organism: Caerostris extrusa (assembly GCA_021605095.1). Classification (NCBI taxonomy): domain Eukaryota; kingdom Metazoa; phylum Arthropoda; class Arachnida; order Araneae; family Araneidae; genus Caerostris; species Caerostris extrusa. The sequence continues at coordinate 57,341 of BPLR01007007.1, read as the reverse complement.
AAGTAAAAAATACAGTGTAAAAATTTATGTTAGAAACTGTCCACATGTCGGTAGCGAAGAGATATTTCGGTGTATCAAAAGTGCTTTTTTAAAATGAAAATGATGCTTTGAATTTGATTCAAATGACGTGCAGTAGTCACTTTTGGATATTTTAAATATTGTTTAAGATCCAATCGTCAGTTTTAAAAGATTTTACATAGAAACATAAAGCATCTGAAAAAATTAATTAGAAAACGATGTTAGAAAATGAAATTATGTCTCTTTAAAGTGATATACATTTAAATTTTTTAAAATTGTTTTTCAATCGTGAAATATATTAAATATTAAAAAATTTATTTGTACTTAAAACTTTATTATATCTAGACTAATTTGAGTTATAATTATTTATACGAATAGCCTAATTTTATATTTTAGTTAACTAACTAAGATAAAGCTACTGTTTATACCTTATTAAATCGTATATTACAGATACATTATTTTTTATCATATACATTACTATATGGAAGATACGTGAAAAAATTCTTAAAAATAAGGAACTATTCTTAAAATGAATTATAAATATGTAGAAATTATACGTATAATTCTACAGCATTCTTTCTTATTAGCATCTTAAATTCAGGTACAGTAAATTTGTAATAAATATCCGACAAATGAAAAAAAATTGTAAAAAGAGAGCACAAAAAAGTATGAGCAATAAGTTAACTTAATTTGAACTTTTTATGTACTATTTTATTTAACTGGTTTTGTAAATTTAATTTATGCTTTGTCAATTTCTGTTTTTCGTTTATCACTATGAAATGAAAAGACGCATTACAAAGAAATATCTATAAATTGTTTACTATAGTGAATTGTTAATTGATTTGTTTATTTATATTTAAGGCAATACAAATAACAGCATAAGCAAAATTTATTGTTTACGATTATTAAATTTTAATTATTTTATGTATAGAATTGCAGGCTATTTTAAATTAATAATTATTCAAAATGAAAAATATAAAAAAGTGGATGTTTTATATATGAGAATGGAATGGAGGATTTATTTTAAATTTATTCATATTCGAACTTAGCTACTTTTATGCTATTTTTGTTTTACCATCTTGAATGATAACCATTATTACAGGTATTTCAATTTTTAACTAGCAACCGAATATTATTCTTGATTTTTTTTTTTTTTCAATTTATGATTAAAATTGGGCCTGAATGGCCGAGTGGCTGGCGCTTTGGCGCTCGGTACCACAGGTTTCGGGTTCGAGTCCCGGCGGTGCCATGGGTGTTTGTAGTGGTCCGGAATCCACTTTAAACCGTAGGTCCCGGTCTAATAGGATCGTAGAGCGTTGCGGGGCATTGTTACTCCGCGTCTGTGGCTTATCTTCAAGTTACACGCGCCCCCTGGGTAATGCAAAGTGAGTAACGTCTGTGCAGCGCTTACCTTAAGGCATCCAAGAACAAGCTGTCTAAGTGTTTGCCAGCTGCATTAGAAAGAAAAAAATGATTAAAACTTCGATTTATAAAATAGCAAAATTGCTGACAGCTTTATTTTCTAAAGCTAGTACTGTGTTTAACGTTTAAAAATGTGATTTCCAAGAAGTTAATGGAGCAATCTCCTTTGTGACCGACTTCTGGTTCAGTGGCAATGTGCACCGCTGATGAGGATTAGGGCTGGGATTCAATCAGCTGGCGGCTTTGTTGTAGGCACTGTTTCAAAAAACGATGAGATCGATGGTGTTTGGGATATTCGGCATCTTGCCTCGTTAGTCGGACTATCTGATGGGAGTTTTCCCAGGTTTTTTCCCAATACGCCTCTTTCTCACCATCCATGAGTAGATTACTCGTGGGATGTCGTTCTTCACTGCAGGATACTGAGTATTAGACACAACACAAAAAGAAATAAGACCGGCTGCAATTATACCGAAACCGAACCGTTATTCAATTTACTTGAAAGATCAATGTTAATAAATATTAACCTGAATCAAATTTTGAATCTGTAACCTTATGCTTCTATTTTCAATCTTGTTAGCGCTTTAAGGCATTTCTTAGTTTAATTCATTATTTTGCCAACGCTTTTCTTTCCTATCTTTATATTTTTTCCGAATGCAACAATAACATCGCTAAAGCCTCTTTATAATGACAAATTATTTTGTTTCATAATTTATATTATAATTATACCCCTATTAAGTGTATGTAATAGAGAGCAATAAAACTAAACTTGTAAAGTTTATAATAAAAATAATTTGTACATACCAATGTATTTGTTTTTCTTATTTTGGATAAAAAATGTTGTAAGTACATTGCGTAATGGAAAGTATATCAAACATAGATTATTACAACATATTCGTAATTCTTATCTTCATTGATTTGTAATCAAAATTTTATAAGCATATTTTAATATTTATTCCTTCTTTTCCCCAAGCATTTTTAAATTTAAAAATATAATTTTACAACAATCAATACCATTTTTTAAAATCTTCAAAATTTCACTTGATATTTGAAATTTAAATAAAATACGCTTTATAAAAAGCATTTATCAAATAATAAAAGTCGAGTTTAGAAAACGAATTGACATTCATGCGAATGTCATTAATTGCATCTTTCATCACTGAGTCATCTGCTGTAAAAGTCTCATTCAAATTCGACTAGTGTAAAAAGATAGTCTCGCTTCATGCTCGTCTCACGCATACTTAGAAATATATGAAGCGAGAAAGTTTTTGAATTTACCGACACACTAAAGGGCATTACTAAAAGGAAAGTAATTATTTAATGGAAGCGATTGAATAATTTTCCTTAATAATACGCATATTTTTTGCCAACATTGTAATTATTATTAAATAATTATTTTTATTTTAAATATTATTTTAAATATTAAAAATATTTATATTAAAGATTATTAAAACTGTTAAATGACTGTTTGTTCACATGTAGTAAGCAAAGTCACGTTTCTTTTTGAAATTCAGTTCATGATGTTGCTTTCTGTCATTCAATTGACTTAACGTATTAAGATATCTTTTTTAGATATTGTTTTTCGCCTATTAAGATATATATTTTTTTTTTTTAATCTTATTAAGATATTTTTTTGTTTTATAGTTTTGATTCTGTTTGTTCATTTGTATAAATACTTGTACGTTTATCGGTGCCCGACTAGTGGCTCAGTGGCAGCTTGCGCCACTGGTGAGCATTAAGGCTGAGGTTCAATCCACTGGTGGCTTTGTTGTAGCCATGGTTACAGAAAAAAACGAGGAGGACCGATGGTATTTGTGATACTCAGCAACTTATATCTTTAGTCGGATTACCTGGTAGGAGTTTTCCGGGTTTTCCCCATACGATACGCAAATGCAGAGTAGTTCCTCCTAAAGGTCCGCATGGACGGCTCTGCTCTCCTTCTTTATAGTCACGGAGCCAAGTCAGACTTCTACGGGTGCTCCATTCCAACAGAAGCTGGGAAGCTCCTTCCATGAGACCACATGGGTTCTTGGGCTTGGTCTATATGTTGCTGTCTACCAATGAGTTCAGGAAAAATAATGTTTCTTACTCAGTACAAAGCTTGCTTTTTACTTTTCCAATCAATTTCAAGGAAGTAATATTGCCCTTTGTGTTTAAATGCTAAATATTTCTCTTTTTTCAGCTCAATTCAGATTAGAGATTTATTATTTTCGTGTTCAAACTTTCCTTAATTTTTTTTTCTTCGTTTAAATAAATATTATATCCATTTATGTTCCAAATATGTATGCTCGCTTTCGTATATTTTACAAAGACATGTAGCAATAGACTTATAAGGATAAAAAACTGAAATAATTTTGGTATAAAAAACTTATTAATCATTATGTAGTAAAATTTTTCTAAACAATTACATGAACGACTATTAATATTACACAGTTCCATATTTGTGAACTAGTAGTAACGAGTAGCATTCTGATGGCCGAGTGACTTGCACTTTTTGGGTTTTAACTTTGCTCTTTGGGCCACTTTAAATCGTAGATCCCGATCTAACATAACTATAGAGCATTGCGCGAGGGCTGACAACCCTGCCTCGTAAAAAAGAAAACATCTCCTGTCTCGAAATCTGCCAGTAGGCAGACTGCCTTGGCTCACCAAGAGGCTGTTGCGCATATGAAGAAGAAACGTATGAAATAGATGTTCATCCACTGTTTGCTTTCGTTGCAATCATTGTAATAAGAAACAAGTAGACACGAATGATAATCATGATTGTGTATGGGTGCGTCACATGTTGGTAATTAAACAGCCGATTTTAAGTGGGAATTTACCGAGTTTTCTCTCATTAGATACAATAGTGCTTTGTAGTTTTTAAATGAAAATTCTCTCTCCCATCAATAAACTACTCGTATCATATATGAATAGAACACGTGGTTCACTGAACAGAAAATATATTATTTTATAGTGAAATTTAACAACCTGTAATATGGAAAGGTAATTTCTTTTAAACTGTATCTATGCCATTAGCTATATAATTCAAAAAATATATCTACTATGCTCTATAATTTTTAATAATAATGCAAAAGCCAAGTTTATTATAAGAAAAAATTAAACCCTAGCTAATTTGTCAGAGTGTTTAAATTTTTAATGCAGTAAGAATGGAAGATTAAGAGAATAATTTGTCAAAATTATTGTTGTTTATCTGTGAAATATTTCACATGTAATTAAACCTATATTTTTTTACGCTTTTAAATCTTTCTTGCTTGCATTAAGATTGTGAACAAAAATAAAACTGATACAAGAATATTTCGCGCGTTGTATGCTTTGACCTTAAGGAAAGATTTCGCCTCACCCGGCATCTCCGTGAATCACTGCGGTAAATGTTCGTCGAGACAACTTCCGGTAGTTTCAGAATAAATAATAATAAAAAAAAATCTGTAACTCGGCTCTTCTATTTGTCTCAATAGGAGCAACTGTTCTTCTCGTTGATTTTGCCAACGCTTACGAAATTCATTCACTGAATTCTTAATTGGTAATATTCCAAAAATGTTTTTGTGGACGATAAATTTCACAAAATGTCATGCAAACTGTTATATAAAATAATAATACTAACTAAGAAATTTTATTTAAATTATTAAAATGACATTATTTTGCCCTCTTTATCTGTATTTTATACTCTTAATTTGAAGATAAGAAACTGAAAATTACTAGAGACAAAAAGAAATAACATTGAATAAGATTTTAAAAAATGCATTTATTTTTAATGTGTTTATTTTTATCTTGTAAATTGTTATATAAATTAACAATACGTACCAGGGGATATTATTTGAATTATTAAAATTATACTATTTTGCACTCTTTAACTGTATTTTACAATTTTAATTAGAAATTAAGAAACTAAAATTACTAGACATAACAAAAATACAAACAGTAAATAAGTTTTAAAAATGCATTTATTTTTAATGCCTGCATTTGACCTTGAGCTATTGATGCGACAGTTTTGTATTAGACAGCTTAACCTAGGATATACCACGAGCGACTTCTTTAAAATGACAAAAGGGAAAACACTTCGGAATATACATCTTTAATTTGAAAGTAAGAAACTGAAAATTATTGGAGATAAAAAAAAATATAAACATCGAATAAGTTTTTAAAAAAAATTTGCATTTATTTTTAATGCCTTCATTTGACCTTGAGCTATTGATGCAGCACTTTTGTAGAACAGTCTCACCTAGGACATACCACGAATGACTTTTTAAAATGAAAAGAGAAAAGAAGGAAAACATATCTGATTGTACACCTCTAATTTGTAGTTAAGAAACTGTAAATTACTGGAGATAAAAAAAATAAAAACAGTAAATAAATGTCAAAAAAAATACATTTATTTTTAATGCCAGCATTTGACCTTGAGTTATTGACGCGACAGTATTGCATTAAACAGTCTCACTTAGAACATACACGAGCGACTTCTTTAAAATGAAAAAAGAAAATGAAGGAAAGCGTTTCTGAATGTACACCTTTAATTTAAAGTTAAGAAACTGAAAATTACTGGAGATAAAAATATCAAGACTGAATAAGTTTTTAAAAAAATGTATTTATTTTGAATACCACCTGAATTTGACCTTGAGCAATTGATGCAGTAGTTTTTAGTAGACAGCCTCACTTAAAACATACTACGGGAGACTTCTTTAAAATGAAACCCGAGAAAGCATTTCTGAATGTACACCTTTAACCAGAATACTGGTTAGTACTGATTTTAGGGCTGGTAAATCTATACATGGAACAGGAAAATACTTACACAGCCTAACGGTTGATAGCCAAGCATTTAACTGGCTATCATAGGTAAGACTTTTTTTTAATATTATTTTAAATACTATTTTTATTTTAGAAACGCATCCTATAAAAATCAGTAATCATAACATGTTGTTACATACTTCCATAACAATTTTAAGACTTGAACTAAGCTTTGGAAGCTGTTTTCAGCAATTTTTTTAAAGTAGAATTATCCATTAAGTTTCCAAAATAGACTTTTCCATAAAACATATATTTTTATTGGAACATTAAATAGTAAAAAAAAACCCTGTATTTTCGTTTTTTGCTTCTAATAGTTTCTAATCATTTACTTACAATACTTTATTTGAAAAATAAATTATTTATAGTATGCTCAGTTTGATATATAAATTTTCTTAATGCTTCTAATTCAGAAATGTTGAAATAATGGTGTTTTAGAATTTTATTTTGAAGTCAGAGACAATACTTAGAATGAAATGAAATAAAAATAAACGTATTTCGAAAGATTGAATTTAAGACAAAACAAAACTTAACAAACCATAATTATCCATTTTCGATTTATTATCATTCTTCTTCTGTAATAACTCAAATTACAAGAGCACGAAAAGAACATTGTGAGTATTAAGTAAGAAAATGACTAACATATGTTCCAGGAAAGTCAAAGAAACAATAGAATGTCTTGTACGAGTATTATGATGAAAAGGTGCAGCACTTAAATTTTTGCTGTTTGAATTTTACCTTGGGAGAGCACAAACTTTTTTTCTGACATGCAGTAAGATTATTTTGTAGCTGAAATTTCTTTTCTGCGTTTAAAAGAATCAAGTGAGTAGCAATTCTAGTTTACTGAGTATATTTTGATCAATATTTTAAAAATTTTATTATTTAATAAATATGTATAAAGATTTTGAATTTTATTAAAATTAATATTTTCCGAAAATATTTAAAACTGTACTTCTGTTTAAAATGGATGATAAAACATTAAAAATTACTTTTTCTGTTTAAACTTATTTTTGTTTAGATTAGTATAATTAGTAACGCATATTATAAAAATAAAACAGTAATCATAACATGTTGTTACATACTTTTATAACAATTTTAAGGCTTGAACTGTAAAAATACATATAAAAAACATAGAGTTGATTTTTTCGGCTATATTTAATTTTTTTTTTTTTGTTCGGCTTTTTATTTTTAACTTTTTAAAACGGATGATATTAAATTAAAATTATTTTTCTGTTTAAACTTATTTTTAATTTTTATAATTAGAAACGCGTCCTTAAAAATAGAATCATAACATGTTGTTACATACTTTAAACAATTTTAAGGCTCGAACTGTAAAAATACTAAAAAAATTTGATTTTACAGCTATATTTGAAAAAAAAATTTTTAGCTTTTATTTTTTAACTGTTTTTAAAACGAATGATAAAAATTTAAAAATATTTTTCTGTTTAAACTTATTTTTTGTTAAAATTATTATAATTAGATATCGCGTCTATAAAAAACAGTAATCATAACATGCTTTACATATTTCTATAATAATTTTAAGGTTTGAATTGTAAAAATATAAAAAAAAAAAACATTGAGTTGATTTTTCAGCTATATTTAAAAAAAATGTTTTTACTGTTTTTTTTAGTTTTTTAACTGCTTTTAAAACGGGTGATATTAAATTAAAAATTATTTTTCTGTTTAAACTTATTTTTAAGATTATTATAATTATAAACGTATCCTATAAAAACAGTAATCATAACATGTTACATACTTCTATAACATCTTTAAGGCTTAAATTGTAAAAATATATAAAAAACATTGAGTGGATTTTTCAGCTATATTTAAAAAAAATTGTACTGTTATCTTATTTTTTAACTGCTTTTAAAACGGATGATATTAAATTAAAAATTATTTTTTTGTTTAAACTTATTTTTGTTAAGATTGCTATAATTAGAAACGAATCCTGTAAAAATGAAAAACTGTAATCATAACATGTTGCTACATACTTCTATAACAATTTTAAGGCTTGAACTGTAAAAATATATATAAAAATGATTTTTCAGTTATATTATTTTTTTTTTGTAATTCAAGCTTATTAAATACCAAATTGAAAATTATTGGGGAAATAAAATAAATGTTTGATACAAATATACTCATTTTACTTCTAGACATCAAATAAATCAATTTCATTTTATGAAATTAAAAAAAAAAAATGTCTTTTTTATTTTAACTATATAACATTTGTTCTTGAAAGAAAGTAGCTATTAAAGATTGTTTATATATTTATTATTATTTGCATATTTATTGATAATCATAAGAATAATGTTTTACGAAAAAAATGTTTAACTCAAAAGTCTGTTTCAAAATTTTGAAGTTAATTTTGCTCAGTAAAAATTTAAATGTTAAATACTTTTCTTGATGATATAAAGTTTTTTTTCTATTTTTCTTTTTTTAAAATGCATTTAGAAAATTAATTTTTATTTTAAACATATAAAAAGTAAATTTTTAAAATTGCAGGATGTAAAATACTTTTCCTTACAAACATTAAAAAAAAATCTTGATAAAGTATGAATTTAATAGTGAAAAAGTGTATAATATTATGCAGCAATATCTAATTTTAGAACTTTAAGAAGGCATCTTAAAATATACCCATCTTTTTATCAATGCTTACAATAAATATTTATGTTTAGTAGTATATATTACAGTATACATATTATAATATATAATGTAGTATATATTATAATACAATATCTATCTTAATTCCTAAAATTTTAAAAAGACATCTTAAACTATACCCATCTTTTTTTTTATCAATATTTGCAATAAATATATATTTTTTGTTAGTATATATTATAATGTAGTACATATTATATATACTACACTAGAATATATATTACAAAAATAAATAAATATGTATAAATATATATACTACACTGTATTATGATAATACAATTTATTAAAATACATAATATAGTATATATTATAATGCAATACTATCTTAATTCTTAAAACTTTAAGAAGGCACCTTAAAATATACCCATTTTTTATCAATACTTGCAAAAAATATATTTTTATTAGAAGAAAATTTTACAAAACATATTTCTTATATATAATAAAAAAATTCACCAATGTCGAATTATCTACTTTCGCCCTAAGCGACTTTATAATCAGATTATATTGATTAGTATATATATATTTTTTTTTTTTTTTGGTATCAAAAAGTAAATTTTTTAAATTCTAATTTTGCAATCCTTATTTATATATTTACTCAATAAAACTTATCGAAATGCAAGTAGTCGGCAATACATAATCGTATTTGCTTGTTACTTAATATATCAGAAACAAATAAACAAAACGCCGAGAGGCTTGTTATACTTCAATGATTTTGATTTTGTAAATTGTATTTGAAATAAATTCATCTCACAAGCATAACAAACAGGCTCATTCCAACATGGCGAAATTCAAGAGACCTTGACAATGAGTTCACTTTTTTGTGTAGAGGTATTAGCATCTGCGAGCTGTCACTTTTCCCAGAATGAAACAGCAACAGGGCGAATCTGTGTCATAAAATGAAGGCGAAATGAAACCGACTCACTATGTCGAAAAGCAACGGAAATTGTTTTAAGTAGGTTAACAATGTATGAGCGTAATTGAGAGGAGTATTTCATTCATCTGTTACAGAGAGAAATCCGATTTAAAATGTAGCTAGTTCACTTCTGACAAAAAAAAAAAAAAAAAAAAAAAAAAAACCAATCGTAGATTTATCTTAGATACAAAATGTTTCGTGAAAGAGGAATACAATTTAAATTCGTTCTGTCCATGTGATAAAAATAATATAATATAAAATAAATTATTTTATTTTATAAATAATATAAAATAATTCCGTCCATATGAGTAGTAAGTAATTTTAAGTAGGTTAACAATGTATGAGTGTAATAAGAGAGGAGGATTACATTCATCTGTTACAGAGAGAATCCGATTTAAATGCAGCTAGTTCACTTCTGACAATAAAAAAAAAAAAAAGAAATCGTAGATTTATCTGAGATACAAAATGCTTTGCGAAGAGAAATACAATTTAAACCTGCTCTGTCCATATGATAAAAATAATATAATTTAAAATAAATAATTTTATTTTATAAATAATATAAAATAATTCCGTCCATATGGTAGTAAGTAATTTTAAGTAGGTTAACAATGTATGAGTGTAATTGAGAGGAGGATTGCATTCATCTGTTACAGAGAGAATCTGATTTAAAATGTAGCTAGTTCACTTCTAACAAAAAACAAGTAATATAAAAAAAAAAAAAAAAATTTAACTTAATTGCTACTTTTTTTACTATATTGCAGAAAAGTCCTTTACAAATAAAGTTTAAATTTTGCTTTTACATCTGACGCCCATCTATTGGTAGATGCATGCAACTTAAATGTAAAAAAACTAAAATTAATTAATTAAATTTAATGAATTAATTAATATTTGAAAAAACTGTATTAACATCAAGTGTCATCCACTACAAGTTCCAAAAAATGTATTTGAACGTAAATGGGCGAATAAAAAGTATTTCATTAACAATTGAAAATTTGAACACGATATATAGGGAGAGTGTGAGCTAATAGAAGGAATTGAAAAAAGAAATCTTAGATTTATCTCAGATATAAAATGTTTTGTAAAGAGGAAAACAATTTAAACTAAATATGCACAGAATTATTTCAACTAAATATATTTTAATAATTTTTTAAATGTATGTTATAAATATATCTAATAGTAATGTTTTTTTAAATATGTAATGTATGTTTTAAATATATGTTTAATAATGTTTGTTTCTTGTAAAACCTGAACATGGCTAGAGATCTTTCGCCATTCAAGTAGCAAATGTATCTCAAAATCAGCGTTATCTAAGGGAAACCTGCTATATTTCATCAAAAATAACCCACTATAATTTGGAATGAATATCCCAGTGATAGCTTATGGGTGTTGAAACTCTCCTTCCCTTTATTCATCATGTTGATTTGGTTGATTTTTATCTCAGATACAAAATGTTTTATGAAGAGGAATACAATTTAAGCTAACTATGCACAGAATTATTTCAACTAAACATATTTTAATAATTTAAATAATGATGTTTGTAATTTGTAAAAACTGAAAGTGGCTTGAGATCCTTCGTCATTCAAGTAGCAGTTGTATCGCAAATTCAGCGTTATCTAAGGGAAACCTGCTACATTTTATAAAAAATAATCCACAATAATTTGGAATGAATATTTTAGGGACAGGTTCTGGGTGTTGAACTCTCCTTCTCCTTATTCATCAGGAAGATTCGGCTGGGAAAAAAACTGATCACGAAACAACTTTTTCTTTCGCATTTATGTACATGTGAATTGAGATTTAATTATGTGTAAAAAAACGAATATTTAAGTTTTTACTGAAAAAAACCCCATTTATTAACGTTATGTGAAGTCTACTTTAAAAAATTTTTTTCATTCATATTTCTTTTTTACATTTTTCAAAACATGATGCATTATCGGAAATATCTAAATTATTGATAAATATTTGTCTTTGATATGTGAGTAGTAAAATAAATATATATACTCTCACATAACATATTTTCTCACATAAATATATACTCTCACATAAATATGTCATTGTATAAATAACCAAAATCTTAAATATGCCCGATTCGTGGCTCAGTGACAACATGCACAGAGGTCTGCATGGTCTTGGTGTAGATGTTGCTGTTGATCGAGTGGGATAAGAAAAACAACAACTGGTCTTTAATATTTTAGTATTAAAAACGTTTATTACGTTAAAATCAGAAGTAATTATTATTATTATTATTATTATTTTTTTTTTTTTTTTTGTAATTTGAAATTTATTGTAAACTATATGTTAACCAAAAGTTCTTCAAAATTGTTATGTTAATTTTTTTGATGTATTTAAGATGTTTTAATTTAGAAAATACTCAGTGTCTCTTAGGAATCTCAGTTACACATTTTTGAGAATCATTGCAGTAATATCTAATATACTTCTAATATATTATAATATATAAAAATTTAAAAGTTGAATTTGTAAAGAAATTTTTTTCTCTCTTATCCCACTTGATAGACAGCAACATCTAGACCAAGGATCTCAAACTACGGCCCACGGGCCAAATCCGGCCCGCCAGTGTAATCAATCCGACCCGACAGCGGATAGCTTATTGTTGCTGTAGTAAGTTGGATAAAAGAACACAGAAAGATAATAACTCGGTTTTATTGACATGCTGGGTAAAGGTTAATGGCAAGCATAATACGCAGAAAATTTAACTTAAGCATAACAACTAACAAATAATTGAAATGAATCCCACTAACATTATAAACTAGTGAACATCCCGCTGTTACCCTCGGTAGTTATGTTGGGGTAAAGAGTATCGCATATGTATGTATGTCGATGTTTGGAATGTATATATCCTGAATCAAACATATGATTTTTATCCTGAAAATCCCTCAGGAACGGAAAAAGCTAAATTAACGCGAATGAAACCTCGAGGTATCCACTTATAAAAAATACTAATGAGATTTATGTAATTGTGATTTTTCACTGACAATTGTTTGTAGTTAGCAAGCGTATGCTCGCTCAGAGCGCGTACCTAGAAATTGTAGATAATGGCAGAAAAATTAAAACGGTTTTGGCCCTTGCTACTTACTGGAGTAAACAGTATGGCCCTAAGGCTGGAAAGTTTGGAGACCCCTGATCTAGACTAAATCCAAGAAACTGTGTGGTCTCATGGAAGAAGGAAGGAAGAGAAGGAAGCTTCTGTTGTGACGAAGCAGCTGTAGGAAGAAGGTTCTATGACGCTGAAGAAGGAGAGCAGTACCTTCTGGGAGACCTTTTTTTTTTTTTTGGAGAGGATTATACCGCAATTGCTTATCGTATGAGAGAAAATCCGCAGAACTCCCCCAAGGTAGTCCGATTGAAGAGGCAAGATGTGAACACCAGAAACGCCATCGAGTCTCCTCGTTTTTAATACGCTTTTATTAGTTTCACCTGTATGTTTGTTTGTAACTGACTCTTTGGGCTCGATTTTGCCCATACTTTAAGCGATCAGATATCATTTAAACGTTGTAGACTTATCAAGGACCGACGACAATAAAATATTTTGATAAGTTTATTATCTCATCATGATTAGGATCGCCAGGATTAGTGATTTTATTTTTAACTTATGAAGAGCAATTTAACCCCTGTAGAATGAAAGTACCTAAGACATTCAAACCAACTTGTGACAGTGGCACAACGGATAACGAGACTACGGATCACGAGATTCCCAGTTCGTATCCTGGCTGGCTCGACATATTCGCATTTAGCCTTTGTTTTACTCACAATTAAATTATTGAAAGAACCATAGTTCCAGTCCTCCCTACCGGGACCTCATTTAAATATTATAGTTTAAAAACACTAAAAAACACGCTTTTAGAGTTAATCAAACTAAAAAGTAAAAAATAATTGTTAACATCAGAATAAAATGAATGTCACTGTTCTAAAAGCGTATGACGCTTTGTATGACATTTTTAAACTAACTCTGCATTTCGGAATGAAACTAGTGAAAAATTATGACGATTGATATCGAGCACCCCGCGCTTTTAGAACAGTGACATTCATTTTCTAGTCAGTCATTTTATTCTTATGTTAACAATTATTTTTTACTTTTTAGTTTGATTAACTCTAAAAGCGTGTTTTTAGTTTTTTTTAAACTATAATTTATTTGAAACAGCGTCTACATCAAAACCTGCCAGCGGATTAAACGTCCGCCCTAATGCTCACCATCAGCGCGCGTTGCCACTGAGACGCGAATCCGAAGTAAAGAGAAATAAAAATAAAAAAAGAGAGCAGTTAAAAATATTTTTTTTCCTAACATATATTAGAAATTAATTGTAGCAACAGAGTATTCAAATAAGCTAAATTTTTAGAAAAATAAATTAATGAGATCAAAATATCGTAGAGGAAGAGGAAGAAATATTTGTATTTCAAGGTTTTTGTAACTAGTTTAAACACATCATTGAATAGCTTTAAATGCAAATTGAGAATAAACCAGTTTCAACCATTGTAATTTATGCATCGATTTTCCATACATTGTTGTCAAGGTACCTATATTTAGGAAAATATCCTTCTCATTTAAATACGTCATTCCTCGATTATTCTTTTTAATTTTATTTGTGTTAATCATAAAGTAGTCGAGTTGAAATAGAGTGGGGAAATAAATGTTGTTATAGCAGATGACATTGCAAATTTAGTTATAACAAAATTTCCAATCGTGTTGTAGTAAGGACATCTGCTTTCCGTTAGACATAACATGTAACAACCACATACATCTGAAATCTGTTGCAAGTTGGTTGTAGGTTTAGTGCTGCTATAAGTGAGATTTATTTATTTATTTTTAGATGGAATGAACCGGTTAAGATTTTCTAGAGAAGACCAGTGACTCAAAAGTACGTTACTGAATTTTATATAATTAAAATTTTTATTTAATAAACAGTTTGTTATTTTTTTTATAAAACATGAATAAATTCTATTGATTATTAGTTGGTAAAATTCGAGACGAAATTTCATTGAATGATCAAAAGTAGTTACTAAAAAAAAAAAATACAGATTTTATGTTCGAAAAACTTTTTGTGGAACTTATAAATCGACTCGTTCAATCATCAACAATAAAACCATTCAATAAATAGCAACAATAAATAATTTAGAAACAATTTAAGCATAAGTGAAAAATATTCATGAAAAAAAATATTGCAAATGTATTCATGTACATAAAAACATATTTATGTACATTATAAACATGTTACTAATTATTTATTAAACGTATATTATTGATAAAAATCTATACTAGAAAAAAAATGAATATAGATACAAAGATAAATATATATTTTGATTTTACCTTTATTAATTATCCTTTTGGAAGAGATTTAAGAGTCAGATAGTTAAATTGATTTTTACGATATTTTAAACAATGTGCTTTTTCTTTATACGTTAAATAAATAGTGACTAACTTTTAAATAAGTTTTTCATTATTGCTTTCTGTATACAAGAAAAATTGTGAAAAACAAGTATTCTTTTTTATTACATATGTCATTTTAAAAATAATTCTTTAATTGGATTATCTTTTTTTTTTTTTTGTATGAATCACTGCTATTCAGAAAGTACAATGTACTCTTAGAAGTTAAAAAATTAATTTTTTTTGCTTGTAAATCAATAGAATTATTTCATCAAATTATGCATACTCAAAAAAATGTTTAAAAAAGATAATATTAGTATAGAGAGTAGAAACTATGTTTCTAAATAAATTTTCAATTAATACTTTTTCTCAGAACAGAAAAAAAAATTGTGAAAGTAAGTCTTTTCTTTACTAAAGAAGTCATTTAAAAAAGTTCTTTAATTGAAAATCTATTTATTTATTTATTTTTATTAATTGTATGAATTGTTAGTAGTGTTTTATACTAACTTTCGAGAAACGACAAATTTGAACAAGGAAGTCTGAGAAGTCAAGTATCTTGCCAAAGACCTTGAAACATTTTTTTTCTCCTTTTAAATAAACCATTTTTTTTTATTTATGCTGTATTCGCTAAAATATATATTGGCTGTATCTTTCCTTCCTTTTACAAATGTTCTCTACCTTCGAAAAAGTCTGTTTTTAAAAATATTAAAAATCAAAAAAAAATTTAATCCAAAATAAAATTCTTGTAGTAGTATATTTTTTTTTTTTATTTGGCAGAGCAAAAATATATACATAATAAATATATTTTTATTTCTAGAATAAATTGATTGAGCCTATTAATTTAAATTAAAACAAGATTACAAAACTTGTGCTCCAAGTTTTAAAAAACGTATTTTCATTAAATTTATTTTTACGATTATTACAAAATTTATTTACAATTAAATTCATGGAAATTATTAAAAAAAAAATTAATTACTACTTTTATCATTGTTTTTAAAACCTTGATTTTCTGTAATTTACTTTTGTGAATATGAAGAAAATTTCAACACAAGTTAAACTGTACGTTTCCTGTATAAATAAAAACAAGTTATATTGTATCTACTGTACGATGTTATATTTTATAGTTCCAGTAAAAAGAAGTTATAAAAGTAAGTTTTTCTTGATAAAGTATTTAAACTCCTATTTCTGGTAATTGAACTGGTATTTTTTTTATCTGCTGCTACTTTTTCAATTCCTTGTATTAGCTCACACTCTCCCTATATATATCTTGTTCAAATTTTTAATCGTTCATAAAATACTAGTTATTCATCCACTCAAGTTTAAAAAATGTATTTGAACTTGTAGTGGATGACACTTGATGTTAATACAGTTTTTTTCAAATATTAATTCATTAATTAAATTTAATTAATTAATCTTAGTTTTTTAAGTTGCATGTTAAGTTAAGTTGTCCATCTACCAATAGATGGCGACAGATAAACTTAAAAAAATGAACGAAAATTATTTATAAAGGATTTTCTGCAATATAGTGAAAAAAAAAAGTAGGAATTGGCTTTAAAATTTTTTTTTATATTACTTGTTTTTATTTCGTTGAACATCGGTGTATCTAGTATTCAATTATGTGTGCTACAAACAGCCCACCAATAGGTAATGAGGCACCGAAATTGCCTTTAGGATAGCCTTTAGCAGTTACACTTTTAAGTGTAACTGCTCCTCATTTGCATAATATATACTACTTAATTCTGAATGATCTTTAGTAATTGAAAACATTTTTTTCAATTATTAGATAATCTATGTCAAACGAGTTATTTATAATAATATAAGAAGGAAATGGGATGACTTTTTAAATAATTCCTTTTTTTTTTTCACTACATTCAAAATTTTGTATGAATTTAATTGGTAGTTCTAGCACACACTAAATTTATTTAAAATCGGTGAACGAAATGGAATAAAACCGAATGCTTTAACGACACATCTATGACATGAAGATCAAAATAATGTATAAGTTAACACAAAAAATCTTATCTATATATAGATTCATATCGACTGATTTCGATCGTTTGAGACATTACGTTATTTTTTTAATAAGATCGATGAAATGAAAACGTTATATCCTCAAATGTAATTTGTTTGAGCCTTATATTTCGTCAAACTTTACAAGTTTTTTTGATATTATATTTAAGTTATATATTTAAAACCTTGTAAAAAACGGGTTTCATCCATGTTAATAGAATTTTATAGATTGGATTTAGTGAATTTACTAGAAAAGTACTTTACTGAATTTACTAGTTTAATTAGTAAGAAATTGTAATTTTTTTAATGGGTTAAACAATTAACTTTCTGGTGCAAATTTAAATAATATTTTTTTTAGGTTTCATTATTAAAAAAAAAAAATGAAAATTTTTGTTAAATATTTTTTTCTATTCAATTAAAATAATTTTTGTCAATAGGTATTGTTACTGGCAATGGAATTCTAACAACAATGCTACAAATAATAAATTTTATTAACAAATTTTTAATTATTGCAAATAAAACTCCATTTTAAAATTAGAGGGAATTGTAATTTTTTAGATGTAATTTGATGCTTTTTTTGATGCTAAATAAATGACATTCTGGTACAACTTTTAGTAATATTTTTAGATTTCGTTAGACCAAAAAAGTGAAAAAACTGTTATAAAATATTTTTTTTCCCATTCAATTAAAAAACTATTGTTTACTGACTATGGAATTCTCAATTCTAAAACAAAATAGCTGGAAATACGAAAAATATATGCATTATATTTCTTTGTACAAGCTGAGAATTTTAGAATTTTTTCTAAGGCTTGACTATTGGAGTCGGCTTATATACATATCCGCTAAACTCGCAAAAAAACGTAGGAACTTTTACGTTATATGGGCGCATACGATAAATCGCCAATTATCGATAAATATAGTATTTATTTTTTTAGCTTATTTTTGTAAGTTTATGAAAATGATTAATTTTAAATGTGACGAGTTATTCGTTTTATGAAAATGAGTTGTTTTATTTTGATACTGCTTATATTGCTGGTTTATTGTACAGTCGCCAAAACGAAAATTATGAATAAAATAGCATAGAACATGACTTCTACAGTTATCACAGATTGCTAGTTTCAGAATAGGGCTACCAAAGTTACAACCATCGTCGTTGGCGTCTAGAATTTTTGAACTTTGGGTAAATTATTTGAAGAAATAATGCATTCTGAACTTATACATGGATTGACTTATATTCGAAAATATATACCGTATTTAGTTTCATAATTGTTGGATATATAATACACAAAAAAGAATAAAATTTCTACCATTAAAGCTTTTTTTATGTTAAGATATTGGCTTGATGCAGGAAAAAAACGAATCAATCAAAACTAAACATAAAGAATGAATGATAGCATCTTCAAGTTTGCCTAAAACAGAAATTTTCTTTCTGTTGACAGTGTTATGATATTTTATATGCTTGCTTTCTATTTTATTGTTTAAAATAATAACACGAGATATTATTATTGCGACAAAAAGTAACCGCAAAAATCGTGTGTGTGATATTTTTAAGTGGATTATAAATGATATTTCATGCTTTAAATATGACAGTTTATGGTAGCTATTCAAGAAAAAAAAAAAAAACATATCGTTTGAAAATTGCAATATATAGTACTTTTAAAATTGAATTATCAAAAATATTTTTGAACATGACTAATGATAGTTAAAAGCATAATTGCCTCTATAATGATACATTAATATTATTACTGTAAATAGTGGCTTAAAAATATATAAATTAATCATTCATCAAAATGTTATGTTTTATAAAGGCTTTGCTCAAAGCTTTCGCTATACTTAATTGTTCAAAATTAAAAGAATTATTGATCAGGATAATTCAGTAGCTTAATTAATAACTTTTATTATTTCAAAATCAAAAAAATTATTAAATATAGCGACTTAATTTTCATTTATAACTTTTTTATTATTTTAAAATAAATGTAAAATCGTTTTTGTGTTAAAAAATAAATTTATTTATAACTTAAACCCTAATTTAATCCTATTTTAACTTTTAAAAACTAAAATACAAAGCAGACGATTTACTGCAATATAAGACAAAAGGATTTTCTTCCATTTTCTAGCGAGAGAATTTCTTAGGGGAAATTTTTTACCATATTTAACACCCTCTCTCTCTCTCCCAAGGTATTAAAGAAAAAAACTATTTGCTAAAGAATATAAAGTATCCGAAGATATAAACAATTCAATCCGATGATATAAAAATAAAGTATTATAATAATAGCTTCATATTTGATACGATAAATAAAATTTAATTTGCATATACACATTCTATTTTGCCCGACTCGTAGCTCAGTGGCAATGCGCGTCGCTGGTGAGCATTAGGGTTCAGGTTCTATCCGCTGGTGGCTATGTAGTAAATACTGTTTCAAATAACAAAGGTGGCTCGATGGCCTTTGTGATGTTCAGCATCTAGCCTAGTTAATCCAACTACTTCTACACCACATCACTGTGCCTAGAGTTGAGTTGCCCCTATACAGTTTGGGAATGGTGTGGGTCTGACTGGGCCTTGTAACGCTTTACAATCATATGAGAACAGGATCTACGACTTAAAGTGGATTCCGAATCACTATAAACATCCATGGTACAGCGGGACTCGAAACCGAAACCCAGCACCAGATCGCCAGACGTACGGCCATTTTAGACCCTAGCTAATCAAACTACCTAGTGGGAGTTTTCTGCGTTTTCTCCCATGATACGCAAATAATAGTCTATGGATAGTTTGTCCCTCTAAAAGTCCTCCTTGAAAGCATTACCCTCCTTCTTCAGCGTCTCGAGCCAAATCAGACATCTACTTACGGGTGCTCCATCAAAACAGAAACTGCCCCTTTCTCTGTACTGTACGACTATAAAGGTTCTTGGACTTAGTCTAGATGTAGCTGTCCACCAAGTGGGATAAGAAAAAAAAATATTTTTATCTAAAAATATTATCGATAATTTAAAAAATAAATACTATAAGTCCTAATTTATCGTTGTTTAAAGATTTTTGAAAAAAGAACGCTAAAACATTGTTCATTTGAATTAACTAATAGAAATGTTCATTTTAAAATTTTAAAAAAATCCTTTTTTTAAATTTCTTAAACTATTATTAGAGAGACATTCATGATTCCAATATTTATTTATTTTACAAGAAACAGTAGTACAGTCAGAGGGCAAATATATAACAAATAAAGTTTTATAACATAGCTTTAATATGGCAAAAAAAGGATTTCATATTTATAGAGATAATTATTTTTCTTTTTCAATTTCTCCAGAAGCTATTGTGATATGAAAATCATGGAATTTTCAGAACGAAACATTAATGGAATAAAAATTTTTTGAATTTGTTGCTTGAATAGAATAAGGTCATATAATTATTGAAGCGTTTAATTCCTTATTCAATATAATTGTTATTACAAAACCTTTTGTTATATCCCATTCATTGTATGGCAGAATAAGGATGGCCTAAATGTTTGTTCTTGAGATCGACTTTCTTCATGAAAAAATTAGTCACGACCGACTTATCAAACTTGACAGATATTTTGTGAATTCAAATTTGTAATAGTTGAAGACAAAAAACGACACATCTGTATAATTTTATATAAAATATTGTTTATATTATTATTATAAAAAATATAGCATTATTCTTATTAACATTATAAAATAGCCTTAATATTATTTATTAGGGGAATATATATTTTTATATTTTTAAAAAAAAAAACAATTATTGTGAAAACTTATGATTTCATATTTTGTACGTTGATAAAACGATCTTTTATTTTGGTGAAAAAAATTAGGTTAATGCATTTTTTATCTCTGAACAAATAAATAAAAAAGAATTTTTTAATATAATGATAATTTAATATAAAATATATATTTATATTATCCCTATTATAAAAGAGCATTATTTTGATTGAGCATAGGTAAAAATAGCATTAATAATATTATTTACTAGGATAAAGTATTTTGTATTTGCGTATTATAAAAACCCGGAAATCCCAAGAAATCGAAACTTATGATTTAATATCACAAACGTTGATGTAGTCTCTTCGTTTTGAAACAGTGACAAAAATTAAGTTAATATATTAGTATCTCTGCCCTAAAGCTCAATGGAGACGTACGTTAATTGAAAAACGATGTTTTAACATAGCGATAATTTAATATAAAAATATTATTTATTCATTATTATAAAAATATAGCATTATCATTATTAATATTATAAATAACATTAATATTATTTATTACGGAAAAATATTTTTATATTTAAAAAAAAATTACTTGGAAAACTCATGATTTCATATTTAGTGTTGATTTAGTGTAATCTTTTATTTTGGTGACAAATATTGAAATGATAATGAATAAATAATAAATAGATAAAATAATATATAGATAATAAATAAATAAATAAAGTTAATGAATCTCCTAACTTTGAACAAATAAATAAAAGTGATGTTTTATCTCATTAAATTTAAATATAAAAATTTAATTTAATTAAGTTGGCAAAACTATGTAAATACCTATCGCTTAATTGTAATATGTATCAGATTTCAGAAATGGTTTAAAAAATAACGTAATAAATCATAAGCAATGTAAATCAAATATTTAATTTAAAAATTGTTAAACCTTTTTGTTGCAATATAAATTAGAAGCTATCTATAAACAATAAAAAATAAAAAACATTGTTCACGGTCGAGCTTCTTTAAAAATACTACTACTTTTCAACTACTCGACTTTTTCCTAATCTTTTGAAGTAATGTGGTTTATTGATTTTTTTTTCAATACCTTAATTTACTTTTCCAATACCTTGATTTTTTTTCAATACCTTGATTTACTATTTTATGTCAAATTAAAATTCATCAATTTTTTCTCTTTATTTACGCTGTTTTTTTTTTTTTTTTAATTTAAATATTTACCGAATCCTTTTTTTTAATGCATACAAGATTTTTGTTCTATAGAATAAATAAAAAACAGTACCATTTTCAATTGCATAGGTAAAAAAAATATTTTGTATTGATAAGTATATTTTTAAAGCAAATTTTAAAGATTATTCCTACCAACGCCATTAACATTGAATTTCTTTCTGTAATATTTTCTACTTAGCAACAGAGAGTAGGAAATGTTTTTGGATTCAATATGCTCAATATCCTTTGAAGCAGCAACGAGGAGAAAGTTCGAGTTAAAAGTTTTTGTTACATATTTGTACTTCACGCTTTATTGATTCATTCAGCAAACTACCATATTTTAGATTTTTCCCATTACTGTCATACCTCGTCATGTTCACCTTTTTAAAGACAAATGCAAGTACTCATAAAGTACCATTAATAATGAACCTCTATTTCTACAACAGACAAAAGTATTTTTTTTTTTTTTGTATTCAGTTAAAAAATAATAAATGTAAAGTAAATATGTAGAATGTAAAGCAAATATTAAATTTAAAGTAATTTTGTAAGTAAAAATAATATAATATTTATATAAATATAAAAATAATTATAAAATATTTCATTATGAATCAAAGTTTTTAATAATTTGCAAGCATTTTCTCATTCTAATAATGTTTAACAATGAATAATTTCAACAAAGACATAAAAAGAAAACTGAAAAAAAAAGAATAATTAAAAATGAAAATTATATAACGCAATCATATTTTCTCCTACAATGGCAAAGAGCGCCCCCTGTGGCTTTCAGAAAAAAATGGTAGTAGTATGTAGGAAGTAGTGTTTAATTCTGCCCTCCCTGATGAGAAACGCTTAGTTTGTCTATCTCTTACCCAGAGAGGAAATATATTTAGCTCAACCCTGCGCTTCACTTGGCCTACAAGACTCGACTCTCACCTGGAGAAAATATAATTAGTTCAACCCTTCACTTCTTAGCATTTAGCCGAAAGTTCCAACTTGAAGTGGAGTCCTTCTACGAAGCTATAATGATCTGTCTTACTTTAAATGTATTAAATATAGTATGTGTTTGGTGTAGTTGTTACAAATCCCCCTGGTGGGAAGCCTACATCAGGTCCAAAAGACCCCGTCGCAGGCGATGTCCATGGCTTCACTTTTAACGAGGAACCACGAGGGCTGAACACTGACTAAATCTCAAGACAACGCTCTACGATAATATTAGACAGGGACCTACGATTTAAAATGGATTCCGAACTACTATAAACATCCATGGCACCGCCGGGACTCGAACCCGAAAATCAGTGACACCGAGAGTCAGATAACTAGACACTCGGTCATTCAGGCCCATGTGTGTGTGGTGTTCATAATAAAACTGTGAATTTTCAAACAAGTATCTCAACCCCAACCCCCACCCCCATTTACAATTTGGGCCTGCCATTACCTCAACACTATCTGGCGTCCGAACAGAAACCAGTACCCACAGCCCTACAATCTGGCGTCCAATGTGGGGCCCCCGTACTCACACCACTTCAATAAGAAAATAAACTAACACTTTTGCAGTCTCAGCACAATGGAGGGTAATACTGATTCTGCTGTCAAGGAATTATCAGGGGTCGGAGGGCTGCAGTATACCCGTATTTAGTCAGCGCGATTCGAAGGAACATCTGCAAGGGTGATTGATATATGAAAGTTCGCATCCTCTCTTCAGGCCGGAAGTTGGGGACTTTCTATCTTGCCTATTCCTAAAATAGACTCAAAAATGATTGTTTCGCAAACAAGCTCCCTTAATTCATAAGCTCTACGTACTATCCACAGACTGCTTTTTGGCCCTTGTTGAAAAATAAAAATCATCATACATGTTGACATATATTAGACTATTCATCATTAAAATTGTCCTGAAATCCATTATAAGTGACTGGATGTAATTAAAATAAGATCTATGTAATTTTATTGGTGTGAAAACAAAGCTAAAATAATTTTACTTTGGACCAAATTATTTTATTTTGGATACGAAAACTAAAGTTTTATTTCAAGAATAGTCTCACATTTTCATTTAGCCTCTATACAATATAATATATACCAGATATTATTATATGAGAGACTAAATGTATTATTTAAGGGTAGAACTCAACTAGGTTTAAAAATGAGGGGACAGTTTTAGTAGTTCTTTGTTAATGTACAATATTATATTACTTTTTATATATTCTAAGGTTTCACGAACGGGATTAATTTTAAATAGTTAAATTGCTTGATGATGTTCATTAAAATGAAACTAAAAAGTTCAATTCTAACATAACTGCTATTTGTTCCTTTATTACAGTTTTGTTTTGTAATTTCGAATTGTGTATCGCGTATTGAAAACTTTTATCGTTCAAATTTATTTAAAAATTAAAAATAATTTAGTTTTCAAAGTTTTAGAAATTTTTAAAATATTTCTTCGTTTATAATTTTTAATTATTAATAATATCTTATTGTTGATAGTTCAAATAACTTTAAGAGGAATCATTGCTATTGTTGATCGTTAATGATTAAATCATTTTTTTCTAATTATATTCAGAACATGTAATACAATATAATGTATAAAATGAAATTTAAAATACATTAAATCCCCTATTTCATCAAAAAAGTATTCACTAAAATTTACAACTAAAAACTAAAATGTATTTGAATACTTAAATAATGCTTACTAAAATTTATTTGTGTACTAATGGGCAATATTAACATTTTGTCACGGTTGAAAGCGTAAAAATAATTAGCATTTTTTATAAATATCTTTTCTTCTCTTTTCACAATTTTCTAGAAATCTTGATAGTTTACAAAATTATCTTAAAATATGTTCGTACTTCAATCTTATAATACTTCATGTTCAATTTTATAATACTTATACATAAAGGCAGGGTTACTAAAATTGTCTAACATATTTTTTAAACATGTTTGCGTTCTATACTTAAATAATTTCTTTGTGTTATTAAATCACACTAATAATATATTTGCATAGCAAGCGAAAGCAGCAGCCCCTAATCAGTCAGCAATGTAGATCGTTTTGATTATTTAATTGATTAGTTTATTGATCGTTAATGATTAGATTAATTTTCTCCAATTATATTCAGAACAAGTGATGCAATAGAATGTGTAAATGTAAATACTTTATATCCCCTATTTCACCCTAGAGAATTCATTGAAATTTAAAAATAGAAAAAATTTAAAATTTTCTATTTATCCAAAAAAATAATGATCACTAAAATTTATTTGTGTTCTAATAGGCAATATTAATATTTTGTCACGAATGAAAGTGTAAAAAATAATTATCATTTTTTATCGATATCTTTACTTATCACAATTATCTTTCGCATCACAATTAACTAGGTTTGTTTGTTTGTCGCTCTACAGTCATCTTATGCACATTTAAGGCTAAACAGACTGGGACCTACAGTTTAAAGTGGGATTCCAAACCACTACAAAAACCCATGGCACCGCCGGGACTCGAACCCGAAAACCTCCGGTACAGAGTACCAGAGATCTAGCTATTCCCCCCTCCCTTACACACAATTATCTAGGGAAATCTTGATAATTTACAAAATTATCTTGAAGTATGTTCGTACTTGTGCATAAAGGAAAGGGTTACTAAAATTTTAACACAATTTTTTAAACTTATTTGCGTTCTATACTTAAATAATATCTTTAAGCTATCAAATCGCACTAATAATATATTTGCATAGCAAGCAAATGCCTAAATGGCAACAACCCCTAATCAGTCACTCTATGTATTTTTATAAAAGTAAACAAACACAGTACTAATCCTGTAACGATAAATAAGCAATAAATCTTTACAGGACTTCCCATCGTTCAGAATATAGTATGGTTAAGAATAAACGCTGAAGTAGTAATTCTCTCGAAAATTTAACATGTCGATGAATCAGCAAACACTTGTAACATTGATTGAAATACCAAGCGGGTTAGAGTTCAATAAACTATACTTCCAATATATCAACTAATTTGAACTATTTTTGGTCTCGAGGGGTGCACGTGCCCCGAAAATGATAACTACGTGACCGAAAATTTTCGGCACTGTGCCAAGGGTGAGGGGACTGGGAATAGAAGACCACATGGAATCGATTTCCGCGGATGCGTCGATATCTAGAACGTGGATTGTCCTGTGCAAGAATTTTTTGAGTCAGCACCAGATGGAATTCCCTTGAAAGTGAAGTGGAATTCTACCAAAATCTGCCATTTTTCTAACGGGGTTCGCAGAAAGTTGTGAATTGTCGAATGAATGCATCGATTTTTCTTTTTGAATGGGAAGGAATGATACGTAATAGATTCGTCGAGTAATGATTACGTAATTCAGATTATTCATTCTAAAAGCAGACTAACTATATAAAAATTACATTATGATATTCAACGGTTATATTGTAATAAATATTCATAATTAGGATAAGAATTCTAGATCACCCTGTATAATACTTCAGTACCTGCGAATATTAATTACAATTAATTACGTAATTATTGTTATATTTATTATTTTTTATAGCGTATATGTATTTTTGTGAGTACAAGAATCTCTAGAATTCAAATACTTCACCTTTAAAGTTGTAAAAAAATACTTTATTATGGAAACACTGCTTTTATAAATATGCGAGTTCGATAAAAGTCATTAAAAAAAAACTTTTTTCACAAATTCTACCAAATCCATTAGTGAAGATCATAGTACGCAAAATTAAAATTATGCACAAGAATCGGTATAAAAAGTTCGACTCAGATTTGGTTTGTCGCTCTGCGGCCATTTAGTACTCACTTTGGGTTAATTAGACCGGTCCCTACAGCTTAAAGTGATTCCGAAACACTAACGAACATCCATGCCACCACCAGTATTCGAACCCTGGAGCCTGTGACACGAACGCTAGCCAAATTGGCCATCAGGCCGCCTCCCACTTTGGAGTCAGAAATTTTTTGGTTGACTCTACACCCCTGTACAAAAGATGATACAGTTTTACTGTTAAAAATTATTTCTGCTTGAGATGAGAACATCAAAAACTGTCGTTTTACATAAAAATTAAATTTCGAAACAAGTCTGTAAAATTTAATGTGTGAATTAATTTAATTATTAATTTTTTATATTCCATGAAATTTCAAAAACGAATGAATTAATTTCTTTATATTCCGTAAAATTTAATAAAATGAATGAATTAATATTTAATATTCCGTAAAATTTAATAAAATAAATTAATTAATTTTTATATTCAGTAAATTAAAAAAAATGAATTAATTAATTTTAATATTCCGTAAAATTTAATAAATAAATAAATTAATTTCTTATATTCAGTAAATTTTAAAAAAATGAATTAATTAATTTCTAATATTCCGTAAAATTTAATAAAATAAATTAATTAATTTCTTATATTCAGTAAATTTAAAAAATGAATTAATTAATTTTTAATATTCCGTAAAATTTAATAAAATAAATAAATTAATTTATATTCAGTAAATTTTTAAAAAAAAAAATGAATGAATTAATTTCTAATATTCCGTAAAATTTAATAAAATAAATAAATTAATTAATTTATATTCCGTAAATTTAAAAAAAAAAATGAATTAATTAATTTCTTATATTCATTAAAATTTACATTGAAAATGAAACTAAAAATATTTTGATAATAATAAGAAGAATGGTAAAGCGATTTGTAATATTATGACAGTATTTTAGTGCATGTATTATGAACAATATATTTTTATGTATTTAGTATTATATATGGATGTTGCCATTCGTTCTTATATAATCTTAAAAAATAAATAGTAAAATAAATGTTTTATTAGAAAGGTTTAAATGAAACAAAAAATTAGTTTCAAAACACGTCGTGTGTTTTAAAACAGAATAAAAGCGTAACTTTTGATAAGGAATTTCAAAGTAATGTACAATGAAACTCAATAATATAAATCTTGAAATGTTCTCATTTCACAACATTCGAAATCCAGAAAAATTTGCGATGTAACAGTTTTGTCTGTCAACCAATATCACGAATGCTAATACACTGAAATAACTTAGGAGCATCACCAACACATACATTTTCCTCATTCTTTAAGATGAAATGAGAACGCTCATATTTTATTTCATAATCTAAATTGATGACGTACTAAATTCGGAAAGAAGGGCAAAAGGTTCTAATTGAAATATTTATGATAAGAAAATAAAAAATGAATCAAAGATTCTGTTGATCAGCTACAAGCATAATCTATTAAAAATTAAATGGGATGCAATCGCACAATTCTATTAAGTACTGGTTACGTTAGTTCAATGCTTAAACCAGGGGTGGCCAACCCACGGCCCGCCTTGAACATTTTTCTGGCCCGTGAGATTTATCACACTTTTACAAAATATATTTATTTTATAATGGCCAAAGTATACTAATGTATTAAAAATGCATTATTTGTGCATCCTTATATTCAAAAATTAGCTATTGAAATTATGAGAAAAAAATAACTTTGATTTTAAAATAATATTCTTGCGCAAACAATAATCGCATTAATAAAATAATTATTTTTTAATGATTTCCTTTTTTATTTCATTTATATTTATATATTTCTTTACAATGAGCTGTTTAGTATTGTTATTATTATATTATCTATGTTTACATGCATGAATAATAGTAAACACAATCATGATAACTCATTATGTTTCAATTTTTCACTTCAAAAAATGTCTATAGTGGGTCTAAGTCTAATATGGGGATAGATAATTTTACATGTGGCCCGGGAATTAGGGTGCATTTCTAAAGTGGCCCGCAAGATCATTTGGATTGGCTACCCCTGGCTTAAACTTTTAATACTTTTCAATATAAATACCTTTCAAATTCATATTTGAATCATCTCCTATTATCCTTTTTTATTTAAAATACTACCATAGTAGTTTCGATATATTAATATTTTTTTATCTGTTAATAACTATTTTAGCACTAAAAAAATAATTTATTCAAAATATTAGGCTCCAGAGTTTCATTCAATATTTATATATAGCAACGTTTATGATATACATTTAATTACTGCGCTCAAAAAAATTACATTTAAAGGTGGAAGTCAATTGAAGTTACTGATACTTTATTAATAAATATATTTTCAAAACACGATTTCATTTAAATGACCCAAGTTACTTTAAATATAACTAGGCATGCATATACTTGTTTAGACAGGGCTACATGTACTCTTCAATAACTTGGCCGCCTCGAAAAACTCGAAAATTATCAAAAAACTTGAAAACTATCCAATATATATGAAACTTTCCAATATATATTTCATATCTTTTATACATAATAAATAATTTATAAAAAAACCCATATAAACTTTTATGCGTGGTATAACATTTTACTTAGTGTTTTAGTACTTGATTTTGTTGTTGTTGTGATTAATTCTCAGTGTACGGCAACGCGAGGCAGACACCTCA
Organism: Caerostris extrusa; assembly: GCA_021605095.1. NCBI lineage: Eukaryota > Metazoa > Arthropoda > Arachnida > Araneae > Araneidae > Caerostris > Caerostris extrusa. The sequence goes on along the minus strand of BPLR01007007.1, from coordinate 27,807 downwards.
AGAGTAATCTATTCATGGATGGAGGGACAGTGGTCAGCTTCTGTTGTGATGGAGCACACGTAGGTAGAAGTCTGACTTGGCTCCAAATCGCTGAAGATAGAGTACAGTGCTTATATACATTAAAAATAAATGTAGTTACTCTTTTCTTGCAATTTTTCTATTACAACTAACCTTTCTGAGAACTACGGAAATAATGCATCAAAAATTCCACACGATTGCACGGTAACTTTCATGGTTAGCTACTAGAAGTGTTAGCCTCTAAGTGGTTTTCATTATTTAAATGATTTCCATTGTACCTTATGAGACTCTGTCATTTGTAAGTTATGGAGTTGATCATTTAACTAACTGAAGAAGAGCTAATAGTTAAATCCACTGATTGTGGATTGAGGATAAAACACAAGGAGTTATCTCTTGAAACTTTCTTTAAAAGAGGAATGCGAATCAATATTGTAACGTTTTCGGCCTTTACTAGATCTATAACGGCTTCAAGAAGAGGGCCACTTTCAAGTTCAAGGGAACACATCAATTTTTATTTACAAGCAATATATATTACAGAACTCTGGATAAATACAAATTCTTATTTACAAAAAAAAAAAAAAAAAGGAAATTAAGGATTTAAATTTGTTTCACAAATGTAGTTTACTCCAAGAACAAAAAAATTTTCAGAGTTTTCGGGTCTACGACGAATTTAGTCCAACCGGTCCGCGGAAGATCTTAATTACCACACTGCGTTTACATAAAGGGCACACTTTTTTAAACACGCGGAAACTCCGGCCTGTTCAGTCACTTTCAGAAAAAAATATTTCTTGTCGATTCGGCACAGAATACCCTCTTTTCTCCTCCAAAATCTTCCTTAAGAAAATCCGCCAAGGGAGGGGGAGGGGGTAGCCCAGCTTCCCTCACTTCTGTTGGAGTAGACATTTTCTCATCTCATGGTCTATCACCAATCATGATGTACCAACTCGTGATGTAGTCCATATTCAATCTGTAATTGTTTCGACGTGTGAAGATCGCACAAACAATCGCTAATTTCATGAGGTCTCATTATCCATGACACTGAATGATTGCTATCAGATTTGAGTGATAGATTGTTCTCATTAGTAGAAAACACTAATTGTATGTAATATAACTACCCACAAAACTGCTTATCTGATGTCAAATTTGAGTGTTGGGTTGTTATTATGTATTAGTAAAGAGTATACATTTCTCTCACTTCGGAGCGAAATGCCACAACTCTTCAGTGGGAAAATGCTACAGTATCCAGAAACGTTTTAAAACTTTTATTACAATTTTCAACATCATATTTATGTGAATTCGAATTTTCTACCCTCAAGTCAATTAAATGTGAAAATGGCTTTCAAAAAGCCAAACATTGAAGAAATCACTAGGGCATTTTAAATTAATATTATTCATAAATGCAAAGAATAAATATACTTAAAGGTGCGTTTCATATTGTTATATTTCATATTGCGTGCGTTATTTTTTCTGTGATATTTGATTTAACTATTATAACATATATCTCAGAAATATAATAATAATTTGTAGGATTTTGAATGGGCCCTTATTTCAAAAGTGTGAGCACCACTGGTCTAGACAGCTGAATAAATACTATAAAATGTTGCATAGCATTAGAATATACATAAAATTAAGCAGCTGAATAAATGTAACGTTGGCAACCTTAGCTGCTATCATAAGTGAGAGGTGACATGCACATCGATTATTTAATTTAAATAAAACGCAGTTTACAATATCTTACATTGAATTCTGTTTTACAGAAAAATACAAAATAAATATTAAAGTAATAAATAAAATTAAAATGAATTATAATTCATTTCGTTATACATGAATTAACATGTCAAATAATATTTTTTTTTTTTGTAAGCTATTGATAGCTGAGCTTATTGAAGTATTCTAAATAAGAGTGACTAGAACATTCTCAAAACTAAAATGAAATATATAAAAATTTAATAAAAACTTTTGTTAGTTTTGTAAAATTTCTGAAGGATATAGTTGATGTTTAACTAAGTCTTATTCTTGGGTCGTATTTAAAGTTTCCTGTCAAGGCTGTCAATCAACTGATATCACTTGATTGACAATTATCTTTTGTTTTATAGGAAAAAGAACACAATAAAATTTTTATGCTTGATTTATCAAGTAAAACTGGTTAAAAAAATAATTAAAAATTACTTGTTTAATGATAGCAGCAAAAAATATTTGATGAAAGTGAATGTTTCAAAAAATATGTTAGTCGCTTCATTTTAAAATTGAAAGATGTACTAAAGAATGAAATCAATGAAGGTACAAATAAATATGCGACGCAAAAAATTCTAACTAATTTAGAAATAGTTTAAAGCAAAAATATCTTTTTGTTGATAAAAAGGGCTTTATTTATTTTTAATGAAATAAATTCAAAGTAAAGCGAGATATATTGATTGAGACCGTAGTCGACCTCAGCCATTATCTAACCATTTTCAACTTCAGCCACATTGATATTTTGATTTGAATAAAACGCAGATTACCAATATTATATTGCGAATTTTAATGAACAATAAATAATTAAAAATTAACGAAATAATTAAAAATTACTTCTTTAATTTATTTCATTAAAAATTTAAAATAAAAATTAAAGAAATAAATTGTAACGTTGTCTTTTTTATGTGGTAGTGTTGTCAGCCCAACCCCCTCAACGCTCTACGAAGGGGTTCAACGGGCTAAGGTTTAAAGTGGACACCGAACCACTACAAATATCCATGGCACCACCAGCTTCGAATACAAAACCTGTGGCACCGAGTACCAGTCACTCAACCTCAAGTCCATTTTAATGATATATTAACTAAAAATTAAACTTAAAGTATTCCATATTTTAGTGCCTAAACGTTAGTTTTAACTGAATCATATTACGAAAAAGAAATTATATCCCAATAGAAGCTGATATTTGTCCATAATAGATTCTAATGCAACACATGAAAGAAAAAGCATTCATATGTGAGAAATTAAAGAAAAGAAATTTAAATTTTCTTTTCAGAAAGTAGACATTTCGCATGTTTTTGCCTTTACAATGCCTTTATTAAATGCTTAATTAACCATCCACATCCGCAAAGTTCAAACTTCGTGACTGACTCGGGGAAGAGGATGGTAAAATGACTTCATGGTAGAAAAATGAAAACTAATGAAAAGATGAGATCGATATAAAAAATCAAAATAAAAGAAATTCGTAGAAAAAGTAAGCGTATCTGTAAATCAGTTAAATTTGATAAAAATCGGGATGGTATGTCTTGGTAATGTTAGTTGTTGATCTCAGTTTAATAATAATACCGTCAATTCTTTTGAGTAAATTTTTAATACCAAATATATCCAAATTGAAAATAGAGTGCCAGACCTACCATTTACAAAATGGAAAAGAGATTTTGAATAATACCGGGCGGCAAGTTTCGTCTAGACCAGGGGTCTCCAAACTATGGCCCGCGGGCCAAATCGAGCCCGCCAGTGCCATCAATCCGGTCCGCGAGTGAATAGCTTATTGTTGCTGTAATAAGTCGGATAAAAAAAACACAGAATGATAATAACTCGGTTTTATTTACTTGCTAGATAAAGCTTAATGACAAGTATAATACGCAGAAAATTTAACTTAAGCATAACAACTAACAAATAATTGAAATGAATCCCACTAACATTATGATCTAGTGAACATCCCGCGGTTACCCTCGGTAGTTATGTTGGGGTAAAGAGTATCGCATATGTATGGATATCGATGTTTGGAATGTATATATTCTGAATCAAATATAAGATTTTTATCCTAAATCTCTTAGGAACGGAAAAACTAAGTTAACGTGAATGAAACCTCGGGGTATCCACTTGAAAAAAAACTAATGAGATTTACGTATGAGATTACACAAATAGTTAATTGTAGCAATTGAACCAGCGAACTTAGCAAGCGTATGCTTGCTCAGAGCGCGTGCACGGCGACTAGTCTAGAAATTATAGATAATGGCAGAAAAATTAAAACGGTTTTGGCCCTTGGTACTTACTGGGTAAAACAGTATGGCCCTAAGGCTGGAAAGTTTGGAGACCCCTTGTCTAGACCGTAATAGGAACTAAAAATGCTAAAACTGATGTCTGATAAACTAAAACAATTCATCTTGCGAAAGGTAGAATTGGCCTTTTGACCTTTTCTATTTGTGACGTTAACACTATCTTGTTTACCGTGAAGCAGCAGCTGAGGACTTTTAAGACTTTTTTTTTTTTTATTATTCTTTTTAAATTTATCACTTTCAGAACTTTTATCACTTTCAATAATGTGTTCTTTTAATTATTCTTTCGAAGTTTAAAAGAAGAAGCTTTTTTAATGGTTTACTGTTCATGCCTGATTTAACACACTAAAGATCAAACTTTATTATCGTTTCATTTAACTTAGCATAGATTGATATATGTGAAGCATTTGGTTTTTAAAGAAATTGTTATAAAGTATTTATATGCCTAAATATATAAGATATATGCAGATTGATATATGTGTAGCATTTTCTGTAAAGAGATTGTTTATAAAGTATTTACATGCCTAAATATATAAGATATATGCATAACATAAAAGTTTCTAAAAAAATTCATTCATATTTAATTCCTTGGATATCACGTTTTATTTCAAGGTGACTGTTGAATAAAAATCTTCCGATATATTTGAATGTCCATTTAAAACATCCTGAACGAGACGTTGATAGCCGAGATGTTCTGGGCCTAAAGTGTCGATGCACTGATGTTCTTCCAGAAATAGCTTGATTGTTGACGCGAAGTGTGTGGTTTTCAGAGAAAATATCTATTAAGCTGACAGTCTGTAACTGCTTTCACTTCTTTTGCTTTTCATTTCAGGATATCGGAATGGTTACCTTTTTTTTTTTTTAGCATCCTTATAATTTACAGATTTAAACTGCTAATTTTGATACACATAACTCGATAATACTAATTATGAGCTCATAATTTTAAAACAAATATTATGGAGTTCAGAGTTTATGAACCACTCGATGTGAGGCAGAAAAACAAACCCAAAACACCCCTGGCATTTTGAGGGACACATAAAAGAAAAGTAGAATATCGACAGAAAACCTATTTTTCCTAAAGGGATGACCATTTGTACCGTATTTGGTGAACATAGTGCTCGCTGAATGGATTTATAAATATTATCAGTATGGCCGTCTAAAGAAATCTACCTCAAACGATGCTTTTGCATTTTGCATTCTTTAGAAATTAACATATATATATATATATATATATATATGCTAATTTCTAAAGAATGCAAAAAGCATCGTATATATATATATATATACATATATCAAACAACTTAGGTATAGATAATTTGTAGTACTTATTTTTGTTTCGTTGAAAATTAGTTAATATTATTAGAAAAAAAAAATATCTCATTGGATGATGCAATTGTATAGAAGATATTTCATCTATGCATACATTAACAATATTATTTTATATTGGTTTGTTGATCATATAATACAACTGGTCATATCTTTTTTGAAACGCAAGATGCAATAAATAGAATTTAAAAAGTTTCTCTAATTATTTCTATAAATAAAAGAATAAAAATCATAACTTATTTTCTACTAAATTTAAAACAAATATAACTACGTTATGATTCATACCAATTATTATTGTTTTAAAAATGAAGTTAAAATATCTAAAAAGATCTGGGATTGATTTTATGTTCACATCATAAAACTACATGGCTCTCTAAATGGTATAAATTTTTATTACATATTTAAATTATTATGCATGTTTTTAAATTTTCTGTTCATGCCTATAAATACATTTAAATAAATTACAAACAGAATATTAATAGCCATAAACTTCTGTATAATTTATTAAATTTAAAAATTTCATTCTATAAAATTATTACGAAAAATAAATAAACATTGTACGTATGATACAAAATAACAATAACTTTAATAATAACTAACTTTTTAAAATTTAAGTATACACACTTGTAATTACCGGCGAACATGGTATAATTCGTGTTTTATACTGTGAAATCACAAAAATTCTCAATCCTCCAATCCAATCGCCTCTTTGCATAAATTGAAGCGGTGTCACTTATTGGCAGAAATGTTCTACAATATGTTTTGTAAAGGATATTAACGCCAAAATGAATGTTATCCGTTGTTCATCTTTTGCGAAGTTATTTGCATATGCACGCTGTTTTAAATAACAATCACAAGAAAAAATTGGACGATATTAAACCTAATTAATTACTGCAATCTTTGCAATAAAATTTACTGCAATCCTTTTTTTCTGTAGCATTTCTTCCTCGAGAAGTGTTGTAGCATTTCGTTCCCAGGAGAGAGGAATATATATTCTTTAACAAGTACATAGAAGCAACCTATCACTCAAATTTGACAGTAGATTAGCAGTGTTGTGGATAGTTATATTACATGCAATTAGTGTTTTTGTACTAATGAGAACAACCTATCACTCAAATATCAGAACAGATAATCAGTGTCATGGATAATGAGACCATTAAATTAGTCATTATCTACGCGACCTACACAGGTCGAAACAATTACAAACGACATGGACTACGTGACGAGTTGCTATATCGGGATTAGTGATTGGTCATGGGCTGAAGCAGTGTCGACTCTAATGAGAAGTGAAGGAAGCTGAACCCTCCCCCTTTCTTCCTTGACGGATTTTCTTAAAAGAGGTTTTTGAAAAAAAGTTGGGAATTCCGCGACGAGTCGACAAGGAGTATTGTCTTTTTCTCTGAACAGTGAAGTGACTGAACAGGCCGGAGTTGCCGAAGTGTTTAAAGTGGTTTCCTTGTGATTTCGTGTATCACGCCATGTGATAATTAAAGTCTGCCGCAGACCACGTGTTTCAGTTTCGTCAAGAGCCAAGAATTCTGAAAATACCCTTCCTTGGAGTGAACTGCATTTTTTTTCAATTCATTGTATTTGTGTATGTAATGTTCCCATGAACTTGAAAGTGGCTCTCTTCTTGAATCCGTTATAGGTCTAATATTGGTCAAGACGTTACACTTTCTCTTTTTAGGCCAACCACTTCGATGCCTGGCCCAGATCAGAATCAGACAGAACCAGATTATCTAAATTTTTGTATCGTTATCTCAGTTTTTTTTTTTTTTTTTTTTTTTTTTATAAATTTCGTTCTAAACTCATACGCATTGCAGTGTATAATGAAATTGTGAAGAAAAAAATAGCATCACTTTACATACAGTGTTAAGAATACTAGGAAATTAAATTAAAATTAAGACTTTGGGCCTGGAATGTGGTACTTTTTATCTGTTGAACATGAATTCAACTATGTTCGGCTGTATTTACAAATATGTATTTTTATTTATTAAAAGGTTATTACCAAATTCACGTATATATCGACTTTGAGATCATATGTTTATGAGTAAATTGTTTATGTAAACAAATTGTTAACATTAGAAATACTATGTTTAAATGTAAAATATTTTTGCTCACCTTGCATACTAAAGGAGGTGTTTCTTTTACGAGTTTTATAATACTTGGATGGTATGGATCAATGTTAGGTATTTTGCAATTTTTTGAGTATACCAGAAAGTCCTCTTCTGTGGAATTCATAAAAGCACTTTCATTGACAATAGTTGTTAATTGATTTGAAGTGTTATTCACCGGTAATAATTTTCTTTGTTTTTGTTGTTTCTTCAGTTGAAGTCGATTCTGTAGCAGTATTGGAAGTAGATCTATCATTACTATGCATCTCAAAACTTCTAGTCAATATATCTTCTTTATGTGTTTTAAGATTTACTGAAGATATATCCTCACTATATGTTCTAGCATTTGAAGATATATCATCATTATACGTCTTAAGATTTACTGTAGATATATCATGTGTTTTAGCATTTGAAGCAGGTAGATCTTTATTATACGTCTTAAGATTTGTAATAGATATATCTTCACTATGTGTCCTAACATTTGCAGTGAATTCATCCTTACTGTATGTCCTAGAATCTTTAGTAATCCAAGTATTTGCTGCAGATTTCTCAATTTCATTGGTTGTATCAGAAATCACATCAGACTTCTTAATTTCAGTATGTGTGGCAGAATTTATTGTGGGTTCATTTTCCCTATATGCTGTATATATTTCATTTTCATTTTGAGTATCAATATTATCCGTAAATTTGTTGCCTTTTCTTTGTGTCAGAAACTCTCTAATAGACTTCGCTTCAGTACTATGTGTAGTTTGAATTCCAATAGATTTCACATTTTTATTGATTGCATCATTAAGAGGTGATTCCTGAGTTTCCTGGTGTTCACCTACAGTTGATTCAATATGATCAACTAATCCATCTAAAGTGTTAGCTGCAGGAACATTGCTAATAAAAGGTGGAAGCAGTGCTGTTGGAGTGTCTTCGAACACATCATTCGTAAATATATCTTCCAGGAACGCTTGGTAATTTTCTGGTGCATTTTCGGGCGTTGGCATTAAATTACCATTTAAAGGTTTCATAGTACTAGAGTTAGAATATAAAGGAAGTGAATAAAAACCAATTAAGATGAGAATGCAAATGAAAAAAACCATGTACATGAATGAGACAAATTGTCTGGGAACTTTTTCAGGTTTCAAAGGACCTGTAAAAAAAAAAAGAAAATCTTCAATTAAATAAATATTTTTTTTTTAATTATACAAAATAAAATATAAAAAAAATTATTTTATATTTAATATAGGCACATTTTTTTATTAGGAATATGTTTTTTTCCCTAATTTATCTTTATTTATAAAAAAAAATATATGCACTGTAGTTGTTTTAAAATTTATGTTTCTTTTTCAATTCCTTTTATTAGCTCACACTCTCCCTATATATATCTTGTTCAAATTTTCAATCGTTAATAAAATACTTTTTATTCAGCCACTTTTCAAATACATTTTTTGAACTTGTAGTGGATGACATTTGATGTTAATACAGTTTTTTTCAAATATTAATTCATTAATTAAATTTAATTAATTGATTTTAGTTTTTTTAGATTTAAGTTGCATGTATCTACCAATAGATGGCGCCAGATAAACTTAAAAAAAAAATGAGTGAAAATTATTTATAAAGGACTTCCTGCAATATAGTGAAAAATGTAGGAATTGACTTTAAAATTTTTTTTTTTTTATTACTTGTTATTTATTTTTTTGTACATCGGTGGATTTCATATTTCACCAATGTAGGAAGATATTGCTTTTTGGAGGACTTTTAATGATAATCACTCCATATGGGTCATATGAGAGAAAACTCCTTCTGAATTGATTGACTATTGATGCTAAATGCTTAAATATGATTTCCTAAAAAGAGAGGATTCTATGGTGACATAGAATCCTCTCTTTCTGAAAACAGATACTTCAACGATCTTCGTCATGGTTCAAACCTAAGATGTTCTCACACGGTGTATTTATTTGATATTTTTTTTTTGGCTTCATAAAATATTGGAAGCAATAAAAATTAATTTGGCAAATATAGTTTTAAAATAAGAACTTTTCTTTGATCCTCATGCAAATGAAGTCTTCTTAATAATGTTTATTAATTAACTGATTTTCATTAATTATAATAATGCGGAACTTTTAGCAACACTCTAAATTCAACAAATATATTTATTTGATGAAATATTTAGACATGACTTAAACATGAACAGGACAATTGAAATTCCACCAACGAATATTTACAATGAATATTAAAACCAGTGAACAAAACAATACGACGTTCAACAAGATGGCCTGTCAACACTCTCCACCGTCTTTTGTACCTTCGATCTTTCATTGATTCTTGTTCCTATCACTACAACTACTACTACTACAACACCCCACATCACTGTGCCTAGAGCTGAGTTGCTCCTATACAGTTTGGGAATGATGTAGGTGAGAAGTTCTGACTGGGCTAAGTGACACTCTACAGTCATATGAGACCGAGACCTCCGGCTTAAAGTGGAAACCACTACAAACATCCATAACAATTAATACTACCGTTCCCTTGAGTTAAGGCAATATCAGTGGTGTAACAAATATCTTGATGAATGAATCCGCCTAATCCTATCCATCATCATTATAACATTAACTAAATTATCAGTTTATAAAAGTTACAATACATTTATGTTGTATAAGAATGCAAATGTCAAAATGTGCTTAATATTATATTTCATTTTATCAACATATTAAGTGATTTTCGCTTTTGAGAATTTATGATTTTCATTGAACATTTTCCCACTTTATATAAGTTGTAAAATGTTACAACAAATATCTGTGATATATGTTCTGTTTCATTTAATTGTACTTCATTATATTTTCAAAAGCATAGCTCAGGTCTCGTTCGATAGAGAACAGTTCAGATTTTAAATCTGAATGTAACAGTAGATGAAGATACTATTAGAATAGCCTTGGTCATCCTTGCTGCCATCTGTATGCCTTCTGTATGCATATCGGACTAAGAAGTTTCTGAAGAAGCAACTATTGCTAGAGACCTTTGCTTTATCATGAGATGTTTTGCATAAGTACGTAATGAAAAAGTATTCATTTATGTGATTTTAGATTCTATGCATTTGTTAAGAAAAATCCATATTTTAGTATCAAAGATAACTTGTTTTTTAGATATACTGCAAACTTAATGTTATATTTTTAAAATTATATTCAATTTTAATCACCATATGAACTTTTCGTTATGTAATTAGAAGCATGTATTTGATGACAGCAAGGGGACGAAATGGTCTGATGGGCAGAGAAATAGATTTCAGAACTACGGTTTTAAATCCAACAAGTAAAGCGGAATAGAAAAGTTATGGATTTTGGCAAGTTAAATAAAATGGTAGAATTAATAAAGTAGTAGAATAATATAATTCTAAAGCCAGATTCCATCCCTGGTAATATTCATTCATCATTGCGAATGCGTGGGTGCAATGTACAGACCATCGTGGAATATCCGGAGTGACTTTGCATCTATCACACCTCTGCCATTCTAGTGGCGAATGCCTTCAGGTCAAAGTCCCCAGTATCCAAAAACAACTTGCACAGAACAACAACATTTACTTTTAAATCATATACTTAAAGGCTAAGTGGAAGTCAACAACCTGATAGAAAAAGAATTCAGCGTTACCTCATTTAAATAAAAAACTCGTTTCTAGTCATTGAAAACTTCTCTTTTGCATTTCGACCATACAGAATTTCTTTTTCAACAAAATTTTTATTATGCTTTCAGAAAATATGTGTGCCCATTTATAGAATATTTTATTTAATATTATTTTAATGAGCTATCATATCAAATTACAATTTAGCACTTTTTGTGTGTGTGAAAAGTTAAACTTTTAAAAATTTAAAATTGTCCAAATTGTTTATAACTGAGATACTATGCATTAGAATTTTTTTAGCTTTTACATATACATGGCGCATCTTATGATTTTATTAGAATAATTTTATCACTTGAAAGTTAATTTAAATTTAATCTTTGCAAAATTTTTTATTGTTAAGCAAAAATAATCAAGCATAAATTATAAATTATCCTATTACTTACCAGAAAATAATTTGGGGTTCATTGGTATTATAAAAATAACTTTCTACAAACTTGACTTATTTTCGATATTTCTTTTATTTTTATTACTGTTTTATATTCTTTCAAAAGGGTTTTCAATGATTGCAAATAGTTCTAATGCTAAATCTCGAAAATTACTTTTGAGTAAGATAGTATCATGAATTCTGTTTTAAAAACAATATATATCTAACTTAGCCAGTAATAACAATAGTGAGATGAAAAATTCAATAAAATAGCTATGAAAATCATAAGTTTCAGTCAGTAGTAAGAAAGAATTCAAACTTTTAAGTGAATAAAAATAAAAGGAAAAAAATTTAAACAAAAGAAAAACATCAAAATTATTAGCGTGATTAACCACAGATCATTAAAACAAACTAAAGAAATGTAATACTAAAAAAACAAGAGTTATAAATCATTTTTCACCAGAATAAAATGACTTCGTAATTTAAGAACCCACAGCAAAAATATATTCTTTCTTTAATTTACCAAAAAAAAAAAAAAATATATATATATATATATTGAATGATTGAATTAAGTTATATGAGGCTGTGTTAAAAAATTATTGTAGAAGTGTTCAATTAAAATTGAGTTGCACAAAATTGAACAGGTGAATGCTTCAGTAGTTTATCTTTATCAGCAATTAAAAGATTAAGCAGATCTCTGACCAACTTAACGGATGAGAGGAAAAATCTGCTAGTTCACATGAACAGGATGTAAGCTTTGATCAAGCAGATCAAGATGAATTCACCCTTAAAGTTAATTTCCACATTACACTGTAATTGTAACAAAAAGTGAAGTCCTTCACGTAAACTTTAGGAAAAGAATACATTTTATTAAATAAAAAGATTTTTAAAAATTAGTAATGATTCCCCGTGAAATTTGTGCGATATTTTTTTTTTTTTATTATTCAAGTAAAATTGGTTTTAATAATAAAATAGAATTTAATAATTATTAATAATTACAATTAATGATTATTTATTTTTAAGGCAGATATTTTAAATGCTTTTGTTGTCTCAACTTTTGTGTTGATTTAATTTGCAATGGTTTTAATCAAATGTTAGTGTAAGTTAAAGGTTATTTCAGAGTAACAATACTTCGTGTTTTTCACTCACAGTGAAATATTTCAATTACTATTTCTTACAATTGAACTTATACAGTTTCAACAATGAAACAATTCCGAATGAACAATTTCTTACAATTGAACTTATACAATTTCAACAATGAAACAATTCCAAATGAACAATTTCTTACAATTGAACTTATATAACAATGAAACAATTCAATAACAATTTCTTACAATTGAACTTATACAATTTCAACAATGAAACAATTCCGAATGAACAATTTCTTACAATAACTTATACAATTGAAATAGATAAATTTTCAAATTCATTTTCAATTGAACTTATATTCAAAATGAAACTTCCGAATGTTTCTTATTTTTTTTCAAAGCAAACAATTCCGAATGAACAATTTCTTAATTGTAAAAAATTCTCTAGAATAACCTTACAAAATAGATAAATTTTCAAATTTATTTTCACTGCAAAAATTTAAAGGGGAAAAGATAAGGTAAAAAATTTGTTTGGCAAGCATTTCATTCACCCAAGAGCTCAGTGTTAGAGTACCCAGTTAATGAGCAGGAGGATTAGAGTTCTAATCTAATGTCTGCTGCAGTTACTGTTTTCAGAGAAGAAGAGACTCGATGGCGATTATGACAATGTCTCCATCGATAGTCAAAATTCCTGCTGGGAGTTTAATGGTTATACGACATTCAGATGCGGGACAGTTGCTGCTAAAGGTTCTACAGTAAGGCAATTTCTTCCCGTAGGCATTATCTTGCAATGGTAAACTGTTCGTAGTATTACCTCAGTATAACACGAGGCACATAATGCAAAAAAAAAATTTTATGATAATGCATATCTGATTGTAAAATTTCTATATAACATAGATTAAACTGAAGATAAGGCTTTTCATTATATATGTTATATATATGACCTTGGAATGGTCCGATGAACAGCTCGTTAGGTTTCGTACTGAGAAAACTCGGTTCGAAATCCGACAAGTGAGGTCAAACTGAAACTTCCTAAGAGATCGGGAATGAGCAAGATAAACACAAACTCTAGAAAATCTTTCATTCAACTCCAGGAAAGGAAGCAAACTTCAAATGCCACTCTTGAGCATGTTCGTTTCAATATGTGGTGGTTTAAACTGTAATTGACAACTATTACATTATCTAAACTGCTTTTTATTTAAATTTTTTAATGTTATTTATATGTCAGGAATGAGCAAAATACACACAAACTCCTGAAAATTTTTATTCGTCTCGAGGAAAGGTAGCAAACTTTAGATGCCACTCTTAATCATGTTCGTTTCAATTTGTGGCAGCACAGTATGGTTTAAATTGTAATTGACGCCTGTCCTTAAATTTTTTTCGAGATTTTTATTTATTAAATTTAATTTTAATTTATTTATTATTGTTCAATGTAATAGGCATTTCAGCTGCACCGTGGGTAATGATGCTATCCATTTGTCAACTTCTGTGACAACTGATTTCAAAACCAAAATCTCCGGCATTCGAAAACATTATTTTTTTTTTTATGTAGGAAAAAAATCAAGGGAAACTCAATTACAATTTAAATAGTGAAATGATAATAATAAATTATTCGAAAAGACAGTGGATGAAACTTATAATTTTACATCTAATTTTACACAAATAATAAAATAATGCATTAATTTTGCTTATAATTAAATATGCATATATGGGCGCAGTGTAATTGTCTCTCATTTGAGCACCTCAAGTAAAGCTGAATCATCAATATATCTGCTATTCTAGTGATTACCAAAGGTCAAATTTCCTGGAATTTAAAAATAATCACATACTATAATAATACTATATAAAGCATAATAACATGATAGGTCATGAGGGCACATAAAACATGTTTTTGTTTTTAATCATTAGATTACATATAAAAATTGCAAAGTATGTTATATTCAACAACATGAAATTCCAAAGGCTGTTGATGCTGTATAGCAAGTACTTTTAGACTAAATATATCGAAACAAATATTTATGAAAAAATTCAGCAGTATTTAAAATTTGTTATTTAACAAAATATTACTTCTTTCGAGATTAAGAATAATAATAATATTTATAAGCTGAGAAAAATGGTAGTTTCAGATAATTTTTATTAGCCGCAATTTTAAATTTGTCTGTTGTCAATTAATCAAATGAAACCAACAATTATTTAAAACAACAGAGGAAATACCCATTAAAAAAAAATAGTAATATACCTATATACTAGTAAAAGTGAGTAAACAATGTGTTTACAATACAAAAGGACACAGATAAAAGCGTAATTTTTCACTAATGAATACTGGTTTCTTCTATGCATTCAGGTGAACTACTTTAAACCTTTTAATGATCCGCAAATGACATATTTCAACATATAATTATGTTATTCCAAACTAGACATGCTCATATTCCAACGTATTATTATAATTCAACTTTATTGCCCTGTGTAGCTTTTTTTATTATTTTTCTCTTTACTTTTTGAAATGGTTATTTTTTAATAGCTTTTAAAATAATTGTTTCTTGTGTTCTACTAAATGCTCAACAGAAATTTCTATCTAGAAATCTAGGTCCCGAATTTTAAAAAGAGAGCTTTCTATAATGTATTTTTGTATAATGGTTATAAACTTCTTAGTATTTTCATACAATATGAATTTGTTAAAATTATGTTATATTTCTTTAAGTAATATATAGAATTAAAAAAAAATTTTTTGATTAATTATTCGAAGAATATTTCCCTAAAACACTATATATAACTCAAAATCTGCAAATATTTTAAAATTTTATACTGTAATTCAAATTTATTACCATGTCAACAAAAATAAAACGCAACGTTTATTTCAAGTATACTGTACACAAAATCCAGATTTTTTTTTACCATTTATAAAAAAACTGTTATTGATGAAATGGTTGTAAATTTTTTGGGGATATTGACGTATTTGATTGGTCAATAAATTTGTCGTAAAATTCTTGTACAAAGAAAATAAATAGAATTGCAACTTTTGTTACAAAAATATTTGATTAAAGACGTACTGGCGATGTTGATGGCTCTCGTTTTTAAAATACCATAAAAGACTTATAGTTAATTTTTATAAATTATTTTATTTAAATAGTATAGTAATTTTCATTTTACAATAGTTGAGGTAATAAAGAACATAAAAAAATCTGTTAAACAAAAATTTAATTTGAGAGTTAATTAAAATGAAAATTAGCTAATAACTGAAAAATGGCAGTTTCAAAATTGGTTTTTATAAAAACACATGGATCAGTTCTATCACTAATAAATACCTCACTCAATAAATATTTTCCTACTCAATTTGCAATTGTAATCAGGCACCCTCCCACGCACTGCAAGAAAGCCCCTTGTGGCGTCAGAAGAAATCATAGGTAGGCATCGAAACTCTCACCCAAGAGGACGTACTGCGCAACAGGCGCTGCCATTCATTATAATCTCTCATCCCGAGTGATAATAAAGGATTTACAGCTTAATAGGTGGGCTCTGGTGTGAAATGATGGCGCCATGTTTCATCCATTGTCACATATCGACGCAAAAATCCGGGTTTATTAAGATTGAGCAGCTCCAAAAACTGCTTAGAATCATCAATTCGTTGTTGTTTTGGGTCGATTGTGAGCTCGCGCGGCACCCACTTTGAACAGAGCTTTCGCATATCCAAATATTCATCCACGATATGTCCACCATGTTCCTTTGATATCTTTAGGGTCTCAGCTATCTCAATCAACTTCACTTTACGGTTATCAGAAATTATTTTGTGGACTTTTCTGATGTTTTCGTCGGTAACAGCCTCTTTGGGGCGTCCACTGCGTTAATCGTCCTCGGTGCTCATTTCGCCTCGTTTAAATTTAGCAAACCACTTCTCTACGGTTGATTTTCCTGGTGCAAAGTCCGAATGATGTTTATCAAGCCAAGCCTTGGCTTCAATGGTATTTTTTCGCCAAAAAGCAATGCTTTATTAACGCACGAAATTCCTTTTTATCCATTTTTTTCAAACTAACAAAAGTTGCTTCACTAAAAATGCTAGAACTCACATACTAATAGTGCAACAACTGTCAAATTTATATGTGTCTTTTTAAGGTTAGAGCTAACTAAAAATCATATTAATTTAATACTAGTAGCGCCATCTACGTGTCAGCCTACGAACTTTCCTGTTCACCTGTTACAAGTGGAATTCTTCTACAAATCTTTAATTAGATGACTTTAAATGTGTTACATGTTGTGTGTTAAATATTGTTTGTAATTAATTGTGGTACTTATGTGTGTTTACCTTCTTGTAAATAAAGCTGTGTGTTTTTAAACTTATGTCTCAACCCAGTGACACCAGATCCAGCTGCACAATTAACGACGAACACTACAATCTGCAACCGAACGTGGGGCCCACTCGTATTTATACACTACACAATTAAATTTTACATGAAAAAATAATAAAAAATAAATGCAATTTTTTTTTTTTTTTTTTTTACTAAATGAATTTATGAGAGAAAGCATATGGCAATTTGAATTCTTGACAATCATTGAAAATTAGACAAAAAATATTATTAGCAGAATTACTTTTGAAATAGCTATCATAGAAATAATATAAAAAAAAATTTGAAAGTCAATTCCTACTTTTTTTTCACTATATTGCAGTATGTTCTTTATAAATAATTTTTATTCATTTTTTAAGTTTATCTGGGGCCCATCTATTGTTAGATATAGGCAAATTAAATCTAAAAAAAACTAAAATAATTAATTAAATTTAATTACTGAATTATTATTTGCAAAAACTGTATTAACATCAAGTGTCATCCACTACAAGTTCAAAAAAATTTTATTTGAACTTGAGTGGATGAATAAAAAATATTTTATGAACGATTGAAAATTTGAACAATATATATAGAGGGAGAGTGTCAGCTAATAGAAGGAATTGAAAAATATTACGGAGAGAGAACTACCTTTCATCCACCGAAAATAACTGACCTAAACTAAGAGCATATTTAATTAAATTTTAATAGCTTGTGAGTAGTTTTGATTTTAAGAAATGTGTTTAGGGAATGATATTAAAAATTAATGGACACCTTTGACCATTCATAAAATGAATCGATTATTCAAAATAATTTTTATCATTAAAGTTTCATGATCAAATAAGCAATTTATGAGCAATTAATAAAAGAAAAAAGTTAAAATCAATCAGATGGAATCATTTTTTTTTTTCAAGTTGTTTTTCTCAATTCTTCAATAACTTCCAAACACATTTAGTCGTTTACTGTTTTTCACATTTCTTTTAAAATTTAACAAACAGAAATACTTAAAATATTACTTTTTAAAGAAAATGAAAAATTTCATAAAATAGCTGTTTTCCGTAAAGTAGTAATAGCATATTTTTCTAGCATGTACTTTCAGCACTTTTTTTTACTTCAATACATAGAGAATAAAAAACAAAAACAAATAAGTTAAGAGTAATGCACTTCAATTAGAACGATGGGTTTTAATCATGAATCCATGAGGACAATGGCCCATGAATTCATGTGCTATATAAAGCGTCTATAGATCAGTTGGGATCCATGGCCTTCAATCTTTTTTTCATTCAGATTCTGATTTATCTGAATGAAAAAAAGATTGAAGATTGATTTGGATTAAATTAAAACAAAGTGAAAAGAGTTAATAGATTTCCTTCGGTCTGTCTCAAAAGGACAGAGTAACTAAAAAGTGGCAGTGTAATGATTAAAGTTATTTTAATGATCTGATAAAGGCTGAGAATTATACTGGCAACTGGCAACTGGCAACTGGCGTACCGATTACGGAGTACCAACTGGGAAATACCCCCTAAAACCTCCTCATCTTAATTAATAGATATGCTTTAAATTTTAATTGGCTGCTTAATTAGGTTAGTATAGATAATAAGATAAAATTTCTAAAAAATTCAAGTTAAATGGTACTCAAAAAAAAAAAAAAAGATAAAAATACTAATAATAAATAAAAGTAAGATACAATATAAATGAAATTAAAGTTAAATTTAAATTCAGTACAATTAGGGACCAGTTGTCGATGCCAAAATAATAAAAAGTAAACAGAGTATTTTATGAACTCGTTGAACCAAGTAAACAAGGGATTATGCTGAACAAAAAGAACTTCACTTCCAGTTTTATACGCATCCTTGCCGGGATTCGAACCCGGGACCTTTGGATTAGAAGTCCAACGCGCTATCCACTGCGCTACAAGGACCACAAGAATTATACTCTTCATGGACAATGACTCTCTTCCCTTATGTAGTACTATTGAGTGGAAATAACCTGTTCAAAGAATTGGTCTACCAAAAATATGATAGCCCAGTGTGTGCTCAGGTTTGGTTCAAAGTATTTGTCTACCAAAACTATGATTGTATAAGTATATTGTATATTGTAAGTATTGTATGTAAGTATTGTATGTAAGTATTGTATTGCATTGTATTGTATTGTAAGTACATTGTATAAGTATTTGTCTACCAAAACTGATTGGTATCATGTCAGATGTGCTCAAGTTTGATTCAAAGAATCGGTCTACCAAAAATTATGATGTCATGTTGATGATGTTTGATGTTTGGTTTACAGAATACAAAAATGTTGCCTCGTATCTCACTTGGCCAAAGGTTTCGATTGATCTTAACATTAAACAGAATATTCGGGACATTTTGAACTTTACCATTAATATTCTTTATCAACAGTCACTATATGTAATAAGGCTAGAAGGCTATTCTAGATTAAATATAAATTATTTAATTCATCGGGTTTTTTTCCATATATTTAAAAATAATTTCTTGCCTTTTGCCTTACTAATAAAAGATATGTCCAATTTTTAACAAACCAAGTGACAGTAAATAAATAATTTTCTCTTATCCATTCATACAAGTAATTGTTATTTTTAAGAATTCAAATTTCTTAGAAATATTAGATAAATCAATATTTGAATATTTATATAATATTTGAATTATTATAAATAATATATTATTGTTATATTGGGGCCTGATGACAGAGTGACGGCACTCGGTGCCATAGGTTTCGGGGTTGAGTTCCAGTGGTGCCATGGATGTTTATAATGGTTCGGAATTCACGTTAAATCGTAGGTCCCTATCTAATATGACTGTAGAGCGTTGGGCATAGGGCTGACAACCCTACCCCGTAAAAAGAAACGTCTACCGTCTAGAAATCTGCCAGCAGGCAGACGGTCTTGGCCCACCATGTGGCTGTTGCGTCACTGATGATGATGATGATGATGATGATGATGATAAATATTATGTATATTATTTGCACATAAAATTTGAATTTTATATATATTTATTTATTTTTATTTGAATGTTATAAAATTTAAATTTTATACATATTTATTAATTTTTATTTGAATGTTATAAAATTTGAATTTTATATATCAATATAAATTGAAATTTTTTTCTATTGAATTTTATTATTTCTAATTGATAAGTTTTATTGAAATTGTGATAATCAAAAGAACTTATAAGTTTCAGTTTCAGTTTCAGTTTCAAAAGTTACAAAACCTTCATTTGAGTTTCCGTTAAAAAAAAATTTTTTTTTTTAAAAGCTGAGTTTTCTCTGGTGCAGTAAAATCAAATGATTTAAAATCAACTCGAAAAATTTATGAATGTCGTCAGGGGATCTAATTTATTAATAATTTATATTTTCACGCTTATATTCTCTAATTTCTTCTCAAACAAGATTTTCCATATTTTTAAAGTATTTTTTATTGCTAAAATTGCAGCAAAAATGATTATTTAATCGCATCAGTTTTAACATAATAATTTTTAATTTATCTCAAATTATTTAAGTTATTAAAATATCCAATAAAACATAAAAGAATATTTTAAACATAAATAATTGCTTAATTTCTTTCTAAGGTAAAAAATACTTTTAATTAATAAAGAAACAAATATAAATATTTAAATGTTTCATTATTGATAAAAACACTTATAATTGATAAAAACGTGTTCAAATGTGTTTTTATCAATCACGCAATTAAGTATTTATTGTGTTATTGATAAAAATACAATAAACACTTATAATTATGCTTAAAGTATGTTTCCATTCAACAAATGAATTAAAAGAAGATATTTTTAACTTCCTTATTAAGTAATTTAAATATAGCAACAACGGTTGAAATTTTAAAGCATGAAATCTTTCAAAAATATTAAACCTGTAAATTTTGAAAAAATAATCAAATATTACAAAACAAAATGAATAAATGTTTAAAAATATTATTTTATAAATTACTTTACGGAATAAAATATTTACTGTCAATATTTAAATAATTTAAAAGTATATAATACGAATATAAAACTAATGATTAACTTATAATATCAAATGTAAGTATGCACAGTAACTGAGGAAAAAAATAATGTATATTAGTAAAAATATGACTGTAAGTGAATAAATTCGGCCAATTTTTTTTCTTCCATCAATTTTTTTTATACAATTATTTATCAAAATTTTATCCAAATTATATTAGTTTGAAAATATTGCTTTTTACTTTTGAAGAAATGAATAGAAAGAAATTTATTCCTCTATATGTATCATTTAATTAAAAATCGACACATTTACTAATAAAAAATAAGTAATTAAATAAATAAATAAACCACCTACATATTATTCTTTTGAGTGAATATGATTTAGCCATGATTGATAATTGAGAAAGATCAAATCACCCCAAGATGAAACATATGCTTGCGATTAATCCAAATCGAATATTCACAGACAAACAACGAAAAATCTTTCAAAACAGAGTTTTAACATTTCTTATCGTTTCTTAGTTTCCATTTCTTATCGTCATATTTACTTTGAATAACGAATATTAAAATCAATTTGTGATAACATGTAGCTGCTGTAACATGCTATTGTGAAAATTGCGCAAGATTATTTGCTTTAGCAACTAGTTTCTTGGAAAGATTCTTGAAAAGCTATGCCCAAGATTTTAGCAACGGCAATTTTTGGTGCACATCGCCATAAAAGAGTAGGATAAGACACGTTATGAGGAAAATTAATTCACCAAGAACAACCCTTATCTCCTATTGTGTTTTAAGCAGCTGTGCGATCGGAACTATTTTCTGTACGGAAAACGTCCATGAAGATTATTATCGATAAAGGATTAACAAGTGTTCAATTTTTTTTCTGATTAAAACAACCATTTTTTTTGTCTTTCTGAAAAATTCCCGCAGTTATTTAAAAATACATGTAAAAAACGGATTAACAAGTGTTAAAAATTTTTCTGATTAAAACAACCATTTTTTTTATCTTTCCGAAAAATTCCCTGAGTAAAAAATACAAACTAAAAAGGATTAACAAGTGTTTAATTTTTTTCTGATTAAAACAACCATTTTTTTTTTTTATCTTTCCGAAAAATTCCCTGCAGTTACTTAAAAATACATTAAAGGTTTAAGAGTAACTAACTAACTATTAAAAGTAATCAAAAAGTATTAACAAGTGTTCAATTTTTTTCTGATTAAAACAGCCATTTTTTTTTTTTTTTTACCTTTCCGAAAAATTCCCTGCAGTTACTTAAAAATACATTAAAGGATTAAGAGTAACTAAAAAGGATTAAAAGCGTTCAATTTTTTTTTTTTTCTGATTAAAACAACCATTTTTTTACCTTTCTGAAAAATTTCCTGCAGTTACTTAAAAATACATTAAAGGATTAAAAGTAACTAACTAACTATTAAAATAACTAAAGTATTAACAAGTGTTCAATTTTTTTCTGATTAAAAGTAATCTTTCTGAAAAATTCCCTACAGTTAAAAAAATACAAAAAAAGGATTAACAAGTGTTCAATTTTTTTCTGATTAAAACAACCATTTTTTATCTTTCTGAAAAATTCCCTGCAGTTACTTAAAAATACATTAAAGGATTAAAAGTAACTTAAAAAAATCAAAAAGATTAAAAGTGTTAAATTTTTTTCTGATTAAAACAACCATTTTAAAAGCAGTTACTTAAAAATACATTAAATTATTAAAAGGATTAAAGTTAAAGGATTTTTAACTAACTATTAAAAGTAACTAAAAAGGATTAACAAGTGTTCAATTTTTTTTCTGATTAAAACAGCCATTTTCTTTATCTTTCTGAAAATTCCCAACAGTTACTTAAAAATACATGTTACTAAAAATGATTAACAAGTGTTCAATTTTTTTCTGATTAAAACAATCATTTTCTTTATCTTTCTGATAAATTCCCTGCAGTTACTTAAAAATACATGTAACTAAATACATTACTAAGCATTTCATTATAACTTAATATACATTAATAGACAATAATAACAGTAAAATTAATTTTTAGTTTTACAGGAATTATTTATGCAAAAAATTTGCTTCGAGAAGTATTTGAAATACTAATGAATACTTTTTTAAGAGGATTCTTCATACATAATTTTTTAATTAGTATAAGTAAATTATAATTAATTGTAACTATTTCTGGAATACTTATACACTATTTCAGGAATTTCTTTTGTTTCTACTTAGCCATTTAAGAGTAAGTTTAAAGATATATTCAATAATTTGTCAATACAAAATTTTAGTGTTTTAGCATTAATACAAATATTGAAATATTACCTGAATTTCGCGACATATATTAATAGAAATATTAAAATTCAATTTTTTTCTGGATTTATTTGCAATTTTTCTGGAATTTAACACAAAAAAATTCGAGAAAAAAAAAAAAATCTAAAAGAAAAAGGCAATTTTAAAGTTTTATAAATACTTAAGACATTATTTGATTTCATATAACTTGATAAATAAAAGTGTTGACATTTTATAACATTGTATTTAACGAAGATTATTATTGTAATAGTTTTAAAGTATAAATTATTAAAAGAGATAAAAAATAAATAACAGTAAAGTATAAATTATTAAGATAATAATTATTAAGATAATAACAGTAAAGTATAAATTATTAAGATAGATAATATTTTTCAAAATTATTCATTACACAGTAAATATATTAGGCGGGACATAAAAAAGAAAAAACAATTTAATTAAAGTATTTTATGTATAACACATTAATTAAAATGTTATGTTTTTTTTAAAATTTTATTCAATGCATGTAATAATTCAATCCAATTGTAATAAAATTATATGTATGGGGCTAGATATGTAAATAATTAGCATTTCAGCTCAGATGCACATTATGGATGCCTGTAGCATCATCACGAAACACCATATAAGGGTGTATGGAACTGTTTTCGAATATTTTTTTTTTTTTTTTTTGCTTGGGAAACATGAGTATATCTCGTAGAAAAATATAAGTGTCAATGGAAAATATTTCTGGAGTTTAACAAAGGAAGAATTGTGGCTTTTAGAGAATGCTAATTATCTTAAAGAAATTGGTGCTAATATCAGACGTGATCAAGACACAATGATGCAAATATGCAATTAACGGATGCTGCAGATCTATTAATTGCATGGACTCACAGTATGATACAATATACAATAACGGATTGCAAATATACAATAATAGATCTTCAGTATCCATTAATTGCATATTTGCAATATTTCAACTGGTCGATGAGAACGATTGCAGCATCATCTTGCACCACAACATGTGAAGCTAGGCATATCGTGCGCATGGCCCTGAGAGTTTGCACTGCTATAGTAGGAAACATAGCAAAAGAAATAGGTTCTTCTGTGCAATACTCTATGTCAGCACGTACTATTCGATGTCGTTTGTAGCAGAATGGTATCATGTATTTCAACAAGACACTCAGTGTTACTATTGGACTTGGACTTTTACATCATACGCGTTTGCTTCTGCAATAATGCGACATGCATAAACGGATGGTATGGTTATAACACCAAGATAGGTCTAGTCTGGCGTCACCATCGCGAGGAGCTGCATAACTTTTGCATTGTGCATCCCTTTTCCCGTCATAGCATTATGGTTTAAGGTGAAACTGGGCCTGAATGTCAATGTCTACAACTTTCTGGCGCTCAGTGCCATAGGTTTGGGGTTCGAGTCACGGCGGGGCCACGGTTGTTTGTAGTGGTTCGGAATCCACTTTAAGCCTTAGGTCTTGGTCTCATGTGGCTGTAAAGAGCGTCACGGACCCAAGTCAGATTTCTACTTATGGGTGCTCCATCACAACAGAAGCTGCCCCCTTTCTCTCCATCCATGAGTAGAATATTCATGGGATATCCGTTCCACATGGCAGGACACTGAGGATTAGTCCCAACAATAACAGGTGGGATTGGATCTTACTCATCCCAATTACTCTTCTCAATTATTATTCTGTACGTATTGCCAGTACATTGAGCAATCACTAGTATATCTCTGGGGATCCTCTTGCCTTACCTTACTTTCCATATTTCAATAGGATAATCGGAATAGCAATATTTAACAATTCTTCTTTGCACACTAGACAGTATTACTGTCCAAGGCCTACCAGTTCTTCTAATCTCTTGCCCATCGAACACGTCTGCTCGATGATTAGTATAAATACTACCAACTGCACACTACTGCTTGGTTTAAATGTGTACTTGGAAGGAGCATGAATAACATACCTTAAGGGAATACATTCAAAGTCGAATTTCATTTCACTGCCGATAACAGCGTGACGACTTCATGTTCCTCAACTCGAAAGGGTCAGCATTTGCAAACACCACCCTGCCTTTTTTTTTTTTGTCTAAATGAAATTTGTGAAAATGTTGTCTTTTGTCTTTCTTGGTGTTGCATATTCTGTTCTGTTCCCTTACATACAATTTTTAATGTTTATCTAACCGTCGAAGAAAATAGAAGCAATTATAAACCTTTACATTGAATTAAGATCTTTGTCAGAAAGATCTACGTTTTTTAACATTGAACTTCATTCCATAATCTACTATCACATAAATGAAATAAGATAATTACAAGTGTATACAAAGCTTAAAATTTATCAATCAGTGATTATTTGTAAACGTTGTTATTGGTTTCTTATCATGTAATGATAATAATATTATTTTAAACGTAATTGTGGTCGATATGTATGAAAAGCAATTGTAATAAATTCCAAGTGAATAAAGGAAATATTTTCCCATTTTTTAAGAAAATACTATAAAAATAATTATAAGAAAGTTTTTATTACACATAATAATAAATAGATTTTATTCTGTGAATAATTTCATGAATTTTAATACAATTTTTCATATAAATAATAGCCTATTTATTATGAATGTTTTTATTATCATGAATATAGTGAGAATTTAATATAGTTTTTTTTTAGTTAATGAATATAGTTTTAATATTTGTTTGAATTTAAAAAATTTTTGAAATTTATTTTTTAAACATTTTTTCTTTTATTAATTACTAATACTTTCACTGTTATTTTAAAGAAATAACTTGAAAATATGATATGGATCTTTTAAATAAAGAAAGCAATCACTAAAACTTTTCGCTGTCTACTCATTCAAATTAACAATAAGATTAAAAATGCTCTTGAATGTTCGAGAAGAGGATTATTATTATTCAGTTCCTTTTTACTCTGAACAGACTTTTGATTCTACAACTTTTGCTCTAGATTCGTTCCTGTTGAATGAAACTAGAGCAGTGATTCTCAACCTGTTGGGGAGCAGTGTATCTACGGTGTAATAACACTAAATCAAGGGAATGGCGAGAATAAAAATAAAAAAAATATTTTTTTAAAAATTGATTAATTTACTGAAAGAAAAAAAAAAAAACATTCTGACAAAAAATAAAATACATATTTGCACTAAAATGATACGTATAAATAGGATAGTATTAGTACTGTAAATGTATTTAATAATTATTTAATTTATCAATACTAAATGATAATAATTTAATAAGTTATCAATACTAAATGTAAATTATTAAACTTAATTAATCATTAGTTACCTTTGGTCTTGCATTGCAGGGCAAAATTTTTCAAATGAAAGTTTAATATTAGTAAAGGAACGCTCTGAGTTCTTTTTCTATATCTAATAAGATCTATATTTTGTCGGTGCCATCTGCATTTGGAAATCCAATTTCGCAAAAAGGTAGAATGTTAAAAACGGTAATGGTATACGAAATGCTCTTGTTTTTCAGTGAAGAAAATTCATCATCGCTCCCTTAAGATTTATTCTTAGATTGCCTTTTGGTTTGTCATTTTGGTGTAAAGTCTATGAAGAGTCTTCTACTACTAATCGCAATTCGACGGACAAACAGTATCATTTGTTAGAGATACGGATTTTTAATTAATGTCAAAATTATCTTCAAACGTAGTTTCTACAATTGCAACTGGCAAAACAACTTTTCAACAATGATGTGAGGCTTTTACATCTGGCTATTTTATATATGAAATTTTGTAAGTGAATCTTTTAATTAACTGATAAAGTGTTTTTAAAAATTATTTTCTGCTTTTCATACTTAATTTTTAATTTTAATTCGAAAATATTTTCGGGATATGTTAACGTGCTCACTATAAAAAGACTTTCAAATGTCGTTTAAATTTATTAGATTTCGTACTGTCTGCTCCCTAAATTTTTAGCAAATGACACAAAAGAGTCCTTTATTCTTCATTTACTTCAGTACTGATAAACCAAAATTTAAATATTCTCATAAAGCTTTCTTTCTTTTATTTTCTGAACCGTGCACTTAATACTTCACTATAGTCTAACGCTTGATTAAGTTAACTTAAAAATTTATTCATCGAAATCTATACTGCAACTCCTATCCTGCTGTAAATCTACTACTGTGAGTGTTTAGCACTGTAATTGCAATCAACATGGTATTTACGATTCACGAAGATACAACCCGTTTAAAACCCAATTCGCGACTGATTCATTAGAAGGATCGACTCACGGCTTCGAAAACTAGCTGGAATTGAACGTGTGGCATTTATACATGTTCAGATGCGGTCAGGCAGAATGTTCAAAACACATGGGAACTTCTCCGAAATTTCGATATGGTTGACGTAAGACAGTAAGAAGAGAGGCACTGTTTCTAGTTTGAGTGTTTAGTCTATGTAGCCGATCGTTTTCGTCAAAATGTCAACAAATTTACTTACTCTTGGGTTTAATTAAGGTGTAAGAAAGTTTTAGAGAAAGTTTTTGTAATTAAGGTAGTTTTAGCGTTTGTAATTAAGGTCTACACAAGTACTCTTCGCATCAAAATACTCAAAAATATATTATTATTGTTATTGCAGAATAGGTAAGGAGAGGGCGATGAAAATTATCAAATAATTGGAAGTGGTAACAGCAATACGT